>NW_004624844.1:5592939-5664430 GCF_000247695.1 Heterocephalus glaber | reverse complement strand
CTAAAATGTACCAATAAATATATAAATTTTTAAAAAGTGACATCAAAGACATGAATGTGTTTATTGGAGTCCCCAAACTGAGTCTATTGTCTAGCATGTGTTCTTATATTGTGTGTTGTCCATAAGCATTGATAGAAAACATTTATTTTAAGTCTCAGTCTCAGAAACATCTGTCTTCTTGTTAACAGCAGGTTCATATTTATCTTGCTAGCATAATGAGTCTTCTATTGGACCATGTGATTCTAACTTTTATCTGGATTTAAGTAAATTAGAGCTAAACATGGCCCATTTCTAGTAACCAGTGGGAACCATGATGCATGTTTCTGTGTTTTTTTAAATCTCTAATTTTGTTACCTTCCTACCCTTATTTTTCCTTTACTTAATTCCTTAGTTGATATTAGCCACTTTCATTATACTTATTATTGTAAGCAAGTTCAGTGCCTCTATGAGACAAATAAATATAAATTAGTAATGTTTACTTCCTCAGTCTTAATATTTTAAAGAGAAATTTATTTCTATATTTATCTAAATCTTTCAACCATACCTATGTGTGCATTTTAGTATTCATTGAGTTTGTACAAGAATAAAGATACACTTCGAAACTTTTAATAGCATTTTCCTTATCTGCAATAATTTGGCAAAAGAAACTTTTATAAATCCTTTTATTTTTCTTTTAGCTCAAAGATTCATCAGGATTTCATAAGCAATTGTGAGAAATAAGACAAATAAGAAAGATTTCTAAAGGGGATACAAATTAATAAATGGTAAGAACCTGCACTAATCCAGTATAGAAAGTTAGTTCTTAAAAAAATCCCTTGGTAATCCACCTCTCAAATCTCTTCAGTTTGTTCAATAACAATGTAAGTTTGTATTGGTCCCACAGTAAGTCACCTCTCTGTATTATGGTTCCAGTTCTTAGCTTTTAATTAAGCACCTGAAATGTTTGAGAATATACTTATCAGGGCATCAACATATTGCATAATAATTGTTCCTCTTTCCCTCAGATACATACTATGAAGTATCAGCAAGAGTCATAGAGTTACAGAACGCAGAATGCATAGTGAGTTGGTCAGCATTATCTTCACTCTGTTTGCTTAAGAGACAAAATTGAGATTATGTAAATTAAACCACTCTGTAATTCTTTGGTTTCCTTTCTTGATTTTATATGCTTAGCAATGTAGTAACTTTTGCAAAAGTAAAACCAAGGACAGATACTTGCTCTACATTGAAGGCATTTATTAAAAATAGGGGTAATGTTCTGTTTATTTAGGAAAGCATGATATTTAAAATAAAATTAATACTATATTTGCAATATGGCAGAGCATATAATATTTTATAGGAAAAGGCATCTTTACATGTGATTTAACATGGGGCTCTTATTTTGAAGTTGAACTGTGGGCCCAAAAGTAGAGTAATTTTACCAACATTCTAAAATTAAGAGTTGTAGATGAAAAATCAGGTCTTCTGATGGCCAAAATCTGCAAGCAAATCATCATTCCCTCTTTATGGAAAAAAAGGAAAGAAAAAAGCTTTTTTAAATCATATTACATAATGCCTTTTAATCACATAAAATGCTTGTCACATAATCATATTTGTGTGTGATTCATATTATAATCTCTTTCAAAAAATTATTCTAACTGTTCAGCATCCAGTAGCCATGAAAAAATAATTTAGCAACTTCTTGGGACAGCAGTTTTCTTTTGAATTCTTTTCTTCATCAAATTAGTGGCCATCATGAAACTTCTATTCATTGAGTATCATCAACAGTTTAAATCACATTTGGAGGTGAGAAGAATGGGATTTAAAAATAATAGCAAAAGAAACAACTAACTTTGTTAAGAAATTTATTTGCTTCCAAGATCTACATGCCTTAGGTATGTGTTCCCCAAAATTTGGCTAGGTATCAATATGAACTAGACAACATATAAATACAAAATTTAACTAATTAGAAAATTGTTTGATATCAAATAATAGGAACAAAACAACCAAAAATAATACTATAAATTTATTGATTTACAAAAGTCTAAGGGCATTTCATGCATGGCTGGGTACAATGAGATGATACCACCAGGACCCTCTTGCATGGACCATTCTGGGTTGCTATCCCTTGGTTAGATTCTTAGTTCCCTCCATGTGTTGTAAAGATGGCCACCTATAATTTTCAACTTATATTTTAAGGCAGGTGGTGTTTTCTTTCAATAGTTCCAACAGAAATCTTAGATAATAGCCTTCAAGGCTTTGACTGTATCACCTGCTCAATGATAAATTGATCACTGGAATTTGTCTTGGTTGCTCAAGGCTTGGTTACACAGCAACCAATGGAGCAAGGCTCAGGTCTACCTCACTCAAAACACAGAATGTGGGTGGGAAAAGAATGAATGGTTTTGCCAGGATAACTTATTAATCAATAAAGATGTTTGGCACCTCTTTATCTCCCTATTTTCCCCCAAGGAGTTGCTCTGGGTCAGTTATTTTCAGACACCCTGACAGGAGCCCACTTAAATAGCAGGTGGTATCAGATTCAACACTAACAAAGTCCTCCTTCTCACTCCCTCTGACCATAGGGCAGAAATGCTGAGTGGCAGATCTGGATTCAAAGTATGAAAAGGGAGAAAAACTCTGATATCCATATTTTGTTATTCTGTTTTTCTCTTGGTACCTTCATTCATAGCGGTGAGAGTAAAGTAAAGTTTTGGAAGAAGTTTACAATGAGGTGGGGGGGAGAAGAAGGAGGAGGAGGAAGAGGAAGAGGGAGAACAATCTTCATTACTGAGCTAGAACTGAAACATTTTAGGACAAAATAGCTGAAGAAAAGTGCGTTTTCCTGTGATCCAGCCCCATCTTAGAATACTATATCTGATTGTCCACTCTCTCCCTATAATAAAACTGAATTCTTGCCCTTTCCCTTGTATCATTTCATGCCACCCTCTTGGGGTGGAATACACTGCCCTGTTTCTCCCCATTTAGTCTTGGCTATGTGATTTGGTTCAGCCAGTCTATGTGAGTATGTGTGCCATACCTATTCAGGGGCTTTAAACTACCCTGAATGGTTTGGCTAATGCTTTTGTGCTTTTCTACACGTTACTAGAGTAGCTAGCGAGGTCCTAGAAGGAGTGACTTGTACAGCTGCTATGAATCTGCATGCAGGCTGAAGAAAGTCATACCAGCTAACTGCCAGTCCAGTGAGCAAGATGGTATAGCTTCTTTTAAATCACTCGGGTTGCCAAGTAGTTTGTGAGGTAAAATTGATGAAAACAATATATTATACAAATTTTCTGTGGAGCAACAACTTGCCAACTTTGGGCAAAGACAAATTTAATGAACAGATTTTACAACATTATGAGAATAATTTTACATGGTCTTTTCTCAGAGCACTCTTAGGTTATAAAAGAGAAGAGAATTTAAAGTCTGAAAGTCAGCATGGGATTAAATTACCACAAGATCTGTATTTACCTTTCTCCAACAGTTTGTGATCAATAATATTAATCATTGAATTATTTCAATTATATCGCTGTCTCTCTCTCTCTGTCTCCCTGTCTCTGTTTCTTTCTCTCTCCCCTCACATTATACAGCTGGGCTGACACTTTTCAAGCTTCCCTTCAAGCCCAAACTCCTCACCCTAATCTAGTGTCTTTAAACTTTATCCTGTAACAAGTTTCTTTTCTAAGTGAGTTAACAGAGTAGCAAAGAACTGGTTTGGCAAACAAAGATTTTGTTGGAGAACTGGACAAAATAGATTAGAGAAAACTAGGATTCTCTTTTGTTGGCAGGAAGAGAAAACCATGCCCACTTCCACTATCTTTCCTGGGGAACTGCATGGGCAGAGGTTGTTGGCGAGAGCCAGGAGTGGGGCACATCTGCTCCCCCGTCCTCTTCATAGCAGACACCAAATGCCATCTTAATAAGAAAAACTCAAGTCATTTTCCTATCAGTTTCCTATATTCTACAGAATTGTTGATTGTGAAAGAAATGTAATTTTGTTGCCAGAAATTAACTACTAGAAAGTTGTTAGAAAGTTATGGGTATGTGTCTATGGCCTCTCCTCCAATGCAACTATCTGTGAAGTAGTCAGTGTCCAATATCAAGTGGACATATCATACTTCTTTAAAGTATGTATCCACACTTACACAACACATGATTTCTTATTTTTTTCATAAAATGAATCTTATTTTACAATTTCATCTAAGACATGCTTTATCTTCCCTCTCTGGTAATAATATGAACATCAATTCAAATAAATATATGTTGAAATATGATTCATTTTAACAAAAACAGCTGTAAAATACTTCATACTATGTATTTACTAAAAATATTTTGGCCAATATTTCTTAATATAGATTTAAGTAATTTCTAGTTTTTTCTGATTACCATGGCAAAGAAAAGTCAATAGGTAAGGAGGTGACAATCTTACTTGGAAAAAGAACAAATTCTGTGGGTCAATTATACAACTTCTCACATATGGTGTTTTATATTATAAAAGTATGTGTGTATGCATGTGCCTGCCCACGTTCATTTTGATTTTTAATCCTTCAGTTCTTCTTCCTTATTTTTTTAAAATTCTGGATTATCAAAAAAAAAGAAAAAGAAATGGGGTAAAGTGAACATATGCTTTCTATTAGCTAAGAATTTGAGATAAATCAACAGTCACTTCGTGGTATGAATTCAGGGACTTTACAAAGACTCTATAATCTCAAATCCCTCTTAAATTACATTCTGATATCTGACATTTCTTTGTCTTAAAGTAAGTGCAAATATCACTGAAAGAGCTAGCAAACTCAGTCTCAGACTTCTACATATTATTTTTAGTACTTTTGTAAAATCTTTCATGAAAGTAAGTTGTTATATAGAAAAATCAAATGACTTAAATAGCAATTTTCAAAAATGATTAAGTTAAATAGAATAAAAGATTTCATAAGACTGAGTAAATCAAATGCAAACTTCATCTAAATTATAACATTATGGAAGAAATGATACAAACAGATGGCCATGTGTTCAAGATATTTGAAGAAAATCAAATACCGTTTAATGTCTTGTATCAGGCAGAAGTCTGAAATAATTGAAATATTTAAATCAGCCTTTATCCTTTAGTGTCATGTTAAATGGCAGAATTTCTAAAATAAAATTAAATATATGTTAGTCTTGAAGATGTACTAGAATTTCATGGTTGAAAGAACCAAATTTTATGGTTTTCCCCCTAGATTCAGGACCCTGCCAATCACCATTTAACGTTCCAGTAGTAAGAAAACAGAAAAGTGTTGCATAAAGCAGAAGATCGAGTTCCTGTGAGAACTTAGGTAAGTTCTCAAACAAATCCCCATAAAACAAAGCCCAGTGATGGATAGGAAACTGCTTACTGTGTCATAAAGTGCTTGGTAAGTCTAAGTAGCTATCTTTAGCCATACTAAGTAAGAACATTCCTCCTTCTAAGTGAAAAATGTTTAAATGTAAAGTCCCTGATTCTAGGAAAAAGAAAGGCTTGGAGAGCTAACTCCTTAATCCCCTTGGACAAACATATTAGCTTTCTGGATTTTTGTATCTTCTGCAACGGGTTTCCCTGGGGCCTAGAAGGATCACTACAGAAAGTTCTCCCTAAGTAACATTTTCCTTCCATACTCAGCCAAAAGCTTTGATAATTGCCTGTATAATTGCACATACATCTCTTTTAATACAAGTTTGTTTTTTCAGAGGCATTTCCTTAATCTTTAAAAATGATCTCTTAAAGGAATAGGTAACCACTCTGACTACCGACACTGTAAAATACAGCTGCTGAGGGCAAGCCTGACATTTGCTATGCTTCAGGATTTTAAGTAGCTTGACTGAGAAATTATACTCTGAAGGGAATTTTCAAGTACATAAAATCTGTGATAAAAAATAAAAAAGATAAACTCAACTAAACTAAAATCGAAATGGATTAAGGATCTAAATATTAAAATAGAAAGGCTGAATCTCCTGAAACAAAGGTTAGGTAGAACTCTTGAAGACACTGGAGTAGGAAAAGACTTTATGAACAAAACCTCAGTTGCCAGTGAACTAGGACAAAAAATCAACAGGTGGGATTTCTTCTTATTAAAAAGCTTCTGCACAGCAAGAGAAACCACCAGCAGTGTGAAGAGACAATCCACAATGTGGGGAAAAAATCTTCACCTGCTGTTCCTCAGACAAAGGTCTACTATGTTGAATCTATAAAGAACTTAAAAAGATCAGACCTCCCAAATATAAAGACCCAATCCAAAAATGGGCATCTGAAATGAACAGACATTTCTCAGACAAAGTAGAAATAGCAAATAAACATATGAAAAAATGTTCAACATCACAGGTCATTCGAGAGATGCAAATGAAAACAACACTGAGATTCCACCTCACTCCAGAAAGAATGGCTGCTATCATGAAATCAAACAATAGCAAATGCTGGCAGGGCTGTTGGGAAAGAGGAACACTGCTCCACTGCTGGTGGGAGTGTAGACTGGTACAACCACTGTGGAAATCAGTATGGAGATACCTCAAAGAACTAGGACTGGAAGTCCCATTTGACCCTGCTATTCCACTGCCGGGGATCTTCCCCAAAGAATTAAAAGAATCATACCACAGTGATATATGTGCACACATGTTCATAGCAGCACAATTTGTAATAGCTAAAACTTGGAAGCAGCCCAAATGCCCATCAACTGGACACTGGATTAAAGAAAATGTGTTTTTTTATAAAATGGAGTACTCCTCAGCCATAAAAAATGAGAAATTAGAGACACTTATAGCTAAATGGATGCACATTGAGGTGATACTCTTAAGTGAAATAAATAGGACACACATGTGTAAATACCGAAGAGTTTCTCTCCTGTGAGAAACTGAAAGTGTAAATAAAGACTAAATGGTATAATAGATAATGTGAAAAAGGAAGAAAAGGGGCAAAGGCAAAGGGGAAGTGGGAGGGGTAGGGGAAAAGAAAGAAGGGAATGGAATTAATATGAGAAAAGGAAAAAATGGAAACAAAATCTTTGTAAATAGGGAAGGATGGAGGGGTTGAAGGGAGGGCAGGGGAAGGGGGAAAATAAGAACCAAGAGAGTATGTAAAGGTGCACATTTCCAGTGATGAATGTCATTATATTGTATACCTAAAATGTACCAATAAAATAAATTTTAAAAAATAAATAAAAAGATAGTTTCTAACTGCTCATGTAGGATTATCAAACATCAAAGTTAAGAAAATATAGTCTTATAACAATACAAAATGTTCATTAAAAAGTGATATAATAGGATTCAATAACAGCAACTGATGCTTTTTCATTGCTATCCTTTAAAGCATCACCATTTTTCCCCCTTTTTTCAGTAGTAAAAATCTTGTGTGATCAAAAAGCTAGGCTTGAGGTTTCTATCTGTGTCCAAGCCTCCCTGTGTCCCTGCGTGGGCCGGTGCCCTGCTGGGCCATCTTCAGTTCGAGAGTGGCCATGACTGGGCCAGTCACAGTGAGTTTATCACATGGGCCCCACTGCACTTCTCTGCCTCACCTTACTGACTCAGGTTAGTGGGGAGGAAGAAGGGCAATAGAAAAGCTGCTTACTATTTCTGGTTTCTTTATTTTGCTATGCATAAAATAAATCAAACAAGTGATCTATTATGATCATCTAAACAACTCTATTCTTCCCGCTTTTATTCAAATAAAATGAAAGTATCCAAAAAAAGGAAGAAAAAAGCCAATTGCACATTTAATTTACCTAAATTTGTCCCTTTTTGTTCAGTTTTGTTTTGTTGTTGCTGTTGTTATTTGAGATAGTGTCTTGCTCTGTAGTTCAGGCTGCCCTTAGACTCACTAGGTAACCTGGGATGGCCTCCAATTCACAGCAATCCTCCTGCCTCAGCCTTCCAAGTGTTGGTATTACAGGGTATGCCCCATCACACTTGCCTTCCCTGTACTTTTTTTACAGCTCTTGTTGGAATAGTAGCCCAGAGCTCAAAACATCACAGGTGTGACACACATTCTAGCCTTAGATTCTGTTTCCTGCTCAGCAAATTTATTGTAATAAAAATCATATATTAGCACTTCACAGTTCAGCTGAAATACAAAGGAAGTCAAGAACAGACAGAACTTGTTTTGTGGTCCGGTGCTTATCACAAAATAGTGCTTCCTGCATATCTATCACTATTCTATTTCACTATTGTGTGAGCAAAGTAGACAAGATACCTGATTCTGCAAAGATGTTTGTTGAGAGGAGACAGACAGTAAATACAAAATGTACATAGTTACATATATTACAGAGTGTGTTCAAAGTTGAGAGAAGTAGTAGAATGTGCAGGGAGTGGGGAAAGGATTGGTGAACAGGATGCATTTTAAATAAGATGGTCAAGGCAGGCCTCATGAAGAAGGTAACTTGAGTAGACTTGAAGATTGTGGAGAGCTAGCCAGAGGAAAGAAGGAAGAGTTGATGCAAAGTTTCTAAGGACGGAGCTCATTCATTCAAGAAAGTGAGTGGAAAGGGCTGCGGTGGAGGGATGCACAGCAGACCGGGCCTTATGGACCAGTACAAGATTTGGACTTTACTCTTGTGAAACAAGGGAGCATTTTGGAACTTCAGTAAGGTAAGTCACACTCTACAATTTACAATTTTAAAAGGTTCATTCTGGATACTGTGTTGAGAAATATTGAGGGTGGGAGAGATAATGTGTCATTGTAGACTACATTGTACTGTGGTAGTACACAACACTAAGATTTCAGACATAAAAGGCAAAGAAGAAACCAGGTGTGATGGTGCAGCCTGTAACCCCTAGACTCTGAGAGGCTGCCTCAGGAGGATCACAAGTTTGAGCCCCACTTGGGCAACTTGGAAAGCAAATGAGATTCTTTCTCAAAATAAAAATGACCTGGGGATGTCTTAGTTACTTTTCTCATTACTGAGACAAAGTACCCAACACCCAAAGTTAAAAGATGAAAGGTTTTATTTCAGCTCAGTTTGCAGAGATTTCAGTCCATAGTCAGCTAGCTCCAAGGCAGGTTAGCAAGGCAGAGGGGCATTGCAGAGGAGAAATAGTCTATGGCAAAGCAGGGCAGGCAGAAGGCAGCAAGCAGCAAAGTAGCAAAGAAGTTTTTTCTGTCCTTTTATATTCTACCCAGGTGACCTGCCTTTTCCGTGGTGCCACCCACTCCCAGAGTGTGGCACCCTTAATCCCAGCATCACATACCCTAATCTAGTCACCTTCACAATTCTCCACCTATGACAGCATAAGGCACTGGGGGACATCTAGATACAAGCCATACAGGGGATGTAGCTCAGTGTGAAATTTGCATTGCATAATCACTGCATGCCATGTTAGGCTTTGCTCCACTGTGCCCTCTTTCTGGGACCCAGGCAGATAGAACCATTGCTCTCTGGTACTATGCTGGTCTCATGGCACAGGAGAAAGAGACAGATGGATAAACATCTCACTGTCCAACTTCCTGCTGAAAGTGTCCTCTGTGGTACTTCTAATCATATTTCACTGACCAGGGCAAGTCAAGGGGTCAAGTATGACATCAAATAATCAGAGATGTATAATTCTCCCACAAGAAGAGAAGAGTCCTAACAAAGGCAGGCAAATATTTTGAATAATACAATTCTCTACCTTAAAAAGGGAGATTATTGAGAAGGAAATTCTGGGAGATTCTGGGTAAGAAGTGTTAATGACTCATTCCATGCCCATGGCATCTCAACAGTAGAGTCCAGATGTTCAAAGGTGTTAAACAGGGAAGCAGCCCATAAAAGAATAAAAGAAAAATGTCACTGAATAGGAAAAAAAAGATCAAGAAGAGGATATAAACATTTACAACAAAAGTTCATGGCAAAAGGATTTCCAATCAATATCGTATAGAGAAAAGACTTTCATGACTTACATTTCTGCTTTTCATAGACTTATCTGGCCTTGTAATTCAGAAGGAACTTTTTTGCTAATAGCATATCAATTTTGTCTCTTTTCTTTAATTTGCTCTCTTATCTTAACCAGACACCAGGAATTATCTATTAAATCAAGTATTTCATTGTCTCTGATTCCTCTAGATGTTGTTAAGTGTGGAAAAGTGATAGAATTCAATTTATAATTCTTATTTCTACTGCCCCTATCCTTTGTAGACTTTTCTGAGTAATAATGAATCCCAAAGCTTAGTATAACTATGTAACCTCCTTTTATCTATTACAGTTTGTTTATTCATTGCTCCTAATATGTGCTAGAAAAGATTTCTAGATGTTACAGATGCTAGTACAAAAATACATTCTGCACAGGACATTTTATAGTCCAGATGAAGATGAATGAGATTTGAGGTAAACGCTATTTTGGAGAAATATGTGGCATGTAAGGACAACAGAGCAAGGGGAGCGAAATTCCCCGAGAAGGTGTCAGAAGGGAGAGTGGCTTAGATGAGTATGCACAAAGGAGTTTTCATTCCAAAAATGGTGACAGTAGAAACAACCAAGCAGAAGAATTGGCTTATCATGTGAAAAGGTATGAGATAATGTGAGAAATATTTGAGTGTTGCAAGTAAACGGAAGAAAAGCAGTACATGACGAATCCACGGAAGAAAGTGAGACTGAGCAGCTAACAGGACAGCAGGTCATGAAGAAGTCTTGTGCCAGGCCAAGGAGCTCCAACTGTCACCAGTGTCCAGGGGCCACTGAAGGAATTCGAGCAGGAAAACAACATCATTTCATGTTTCCAGCAGCTGCCTGTTGGTTGCTTTAAATAAATCATCGTTACTTTTTTTTTATTCATCCTTGTTGCTGAAACATAGGAAAGCATTTCAGCAGTGAAGAGGCAGGGGTCAATGAAGTATGTCATCATTCAAATGGCCAAAGAAGCCCACCCACACCCCAGGGCTCAGACAGACTCTGAACTCCAGGTTTTCTCAGTTAGCACCTCTGCTGTCTCTGGCTTCAAGCCCCAGCTCTCAAATGCTCTCTAATTTCATAGCTCCACAACAGTGGCTCTCAAACTTTTGAGTCTCTAGAACTTATCTGATCCTAAAAGTCAGTGAGGATTCCAAAGAGCTTGCACTTGCACAGGTCATATTTATCAATATCAACTGTATACAAAATTAAAACTAGGAAATTTTAAAATACATACATACATACTTATTTATTTATTTATTTATTTATTTATTTATTTATTTTGGTACCAGGGATCAAACTCGGGTCCTTGTGCTTGCAGAGCAGGTGGTGGAACCACTGAGCTAAATCCCTGGCTACATTTATTAACCTTCTTAAAATTTAAATAAGGTCATTCTATATTAACATTACTTCTATACTTTTTCTAAAAAAACTGTATATTTTATAACAGAAAGAAACCAGTAAGAGGTGGTACTGTTTTATATTTTTTTGTAAATTCCCTTAATGTCTGGCTTAAAATGACAGGTGGATTCTCAGGTCTGCTTCTAAAGTCATTTGCAGTATATCGCTTTAGATGAATTATCTGACGAGAATCTTTCTACACACAGATAGTTGAAAAATGGCAAAGCCTTTTTGGATAATTGTAAATATTTTCCTTATAAGATCCTGTAACTTAGTAAATGGTAGTTTCTTAAACTTACTTGTAGTGTAAATGAAATCTAAAACCAGATTATTATAAATTTTCAATCATTTATATTAAAATCTCTTCGTTCATCTTTCCTTTTTATTTAATTTTCATTTGCATTTCATTTTTAAGATTTTGTTACCTCATGCATTGGTCATTTGTAAAATATGAGTTCCCTCAGTTATACAGTTCTTCTAAATTTTAACTTTTATACAATGCAATGTAAAATCACCATACATTTGTTACTATCACTACTGACCACATCAGAAAGCTAAGTATTGTAAGCTTTCAAGCTGACAGCGGCAGATGTAAAATTTTCAAAATTCTAAGTTCTCCGTGAAAATTTAAATTCTTATGATTGACATAAAATATTTTCACTTCTTTCAAGAAAACTCATGACAAATGTCCAAATTGGAAGGTTAGTTTGTTGGTAATTTTGGAAGTTTTATTACATGAAACAAAACAGCTTATTCAGGACCAAACAACCTCAATCACAGTAGACTTTTTCCTGTGAGAATCATAGCTCAGTATGATCCTCATGCATGTTCCTTCACTCATCCTATAGACTATTACAAGTTTTTTCTTCTGGGTAGTCTCTCTCTTTGTGTGTGTGTGTGTGTGTGTGTGTGTGTGTGTGTGTGTGTATGGCTTGGAGTAATTTCCATTTTTTCTTTGGATACAAGACTTTCTTTATTGGATATGTATATTACAAATAATTTATTTTACTCTAGCCTGCCTTTTTCTGCTCTAAATGGTATCATTTAGTAGATAAATTTTCATGTAGTTTAATTTATGATTATTTTTTCTCCATGATTATCTATTTTCTTTCCTATTTTTTAGCCAAAAATCATGGCGATACTTTTCCATGTTTACACCGCAAAAACAGTTTGAAGTTTCAACTTAGAAGTCATGTACATATTTAACTAGGTTTATTTCCAGACAGTTTGTATGTTTTGACACGATGGCAAATGATACCTCAATTTCTTACTTTCTAAATGTTATTATTGGTTGTTTTTTAAACACACAATGATTTTAATATCTTTGCACCCAGCTTCTTGATAAATCAACAATTCTAATAGTTTTGATGTAGAATCTTTTGAAAGTTTTACATTTACATGCATGTCACATGTAGGAAGTGATGTCATTACTTCATTTTCCCCAAATTATAAATGTTTTATTCCTTGGTGATGCCACATTTCATGGACTACATCCTGCAGGTCAAAACTGAATGGAATAAGTGAAAATGGATGTGACTGGTAATCCTGACTTGTCAACTTTATTGAATTAAGAAACTCCTAGTAGATTAGTACAGCACACTCCTGGGTGTGTCTGGGCGGGCATGCAGGGGTGGCCTCAGGTGCTATATCTGATGACTCTTTGCCCCTTCCTCTCTGGCACTGTTCTGCAGTGATTTGGGCAATCACAAATTAAACAGCTTTGCTCAGCCACACTCTTCTACCATGATCTTTCTGCCTTGGGGCGAGCTGAGCACACACTGAATCTGCTGAAACTTGGAGCTAAATTAAACCTTTCCTCCTTTGGGTTATGGGTGTTGGATATTGTGTATCAGTGACTGGAAACTTAACTAATACAATGGGCATCCTTGTTGTAAAAACACTTTTCTTGATTTAAAGTTATTATTCATTCACAATTTCAAAGTTAATTTCTAGTTGTATTTGACTCATGGCTGGAGTTAATGGGTGATAAATCTCTTCTGAACGATTGAAGAAGGAAAGTAAATCTTGCACAACAGTGTTCAGACAGGACAACCCAACTGAGAGTAAATCTATCATTAAGAAAAGGAGTCACTGGGATTGGCTGCTCAGAATGAACAACAAACCTTAAGTATCTTAGCACTATGGTGTTTCTAGGTACAGCAGAGAAGGTAGGTACTGGAGTCTATCACAATCCCTGAAAAGAAAACAAATCAACAAAACAGCTTTGTATGAGACTGTAAGAGATTTCTCTGTGAAATTCTAGGGTTAAATAACTCCCTGCCTAGGATCTCCATGTCTGTCTCCCATACCAGTGGTAGATCCTTACCACACATGTCCCCATTTTGTTTTAGCTGCAACAAATCATTAGAAATTAGGAAAACAGCAAGTAAAACAAATCTATATGAATTTCTATCTGCTGATAAACTTATGGATGCAGTCGGTCAAATTTGAGTTCAAGAATGGGAAATTTAAATTTTAATAAGTATCACCAGATTGCCTTTCCAAAAGGTTATAGCAATTGATGTTCTGACCAAAATGAAATGGACCATTGCTTCACATTTCCATCAGTATTTGCTTCCAGATATTTTAATGGTTTCCTAATCTCATAGAAAAAGTATTATCTCATTTTTCTTTTCATTTTCATTTCCTTGAGTACCACCAAAATAAATCATGATTTCATGTATTTATTGCACATACTTATTTTATCTTTTGTTACCTATTTAGATCTACTTACTATGCTTTTACTGTGCATACGTTTTTTAACAATAAATTTATAGAATAATTTTATTAAATATAGTAGCCTTTCGCCATATGGCTTTCTTTTTTTAAACTAAGTTTGTAAATGTTTCAGCATCTTTTACAATAAGTAGACAAAGCAAGAAGTAAACTTCTTTTACCTCTTCTGAGCTTCAGATATTCTTAAACTGTCTTCCCAATCATAAAATGCCAAAATATTCTTCATACTTTCCTGTGAGTACTTTGATTTCAATTTTCATATTAAAATTCTTAATACATCAGCATTCTATTTTTGCCCACAATGTAGACAGACTAAGAATTTTGATATGGCCACTTTATAATCAAGAAGCCTAGGATTCAGAAATTATACTGGAGGCATATTTAAAAAGAAAGGTGATTTATGATAGAAAAATAAAGATATTAAAGATTTATTGTATGTTTTTCTCTTTTCTGGGCAGTTTCTCCATTTCTTAACTTTACTCAACAACCTTTCTCAGAATTGAAACTTAGTTATGCACACTGAATAGGGCTTAAATATGGCAAATATGTCCATATCTACTTAATAAATGGTTCATGTTACCTGTTAACTTGATTGGGTCACAAATCAGATAGCTGGTTAAATGGTATTTCTTTTGTAGGTCAATGAGGATGTTTCCAGAAGATATTTGCATTTGAATTGGTAGACTAGGTAAAGCAGATGGCCCTCCTCAGCATATGTAGGCATTTAATTCATCTGTTGAGGGCATGAATTTAACTAAAAGATGAGCAATGTTGGATTTGTTGTATGCCTGCCTACTCAACTGGGACACTGTGCTTCTCCTGCCCTCAGTACTCCTGGATCTCAGGCCTTTAGATGTACACTGAAATCTATACCATTGTTTCTCTCCCATGGCTTTTAAGATTTCAAGCTGCATAACTTTCCCGGGTCCCTCCAGCACCAATATATTAAAATTTCTCTCTCTTCTCCTTCTCTCTCTCTCTCTTTTTCTCTCTCTCCTTTACTCTCTAAACATACATACGCACAAATGTCCCACACTTTACTTGAATATTAAATATTACATTCCACCAGAGAGATTTTGGAAAAAGGTTTGGGGACACGAAGAAGATGGGCCAAGGTCAGGGTCAGGAGCTCTATTGGCAGTAGCCTCTTCTTTCTCAGTCATTTGAAAAGTATAATCATAAACCAGAGTGCCATAAAAACAAGAGCTCTCCTGAGCTCTGGTTTAATGAACTTGAATAAATGTTTGTAAGCTTAAATAAGAAGAAAAAAAGTATTATGAATATGTTTACTAGAGGTTGAGAAACCATTTTTTAAAAAGCACTGCAGGGAATGTAAAGTAAATAAAATAGCTAATGCAGAATAGGCTCACTGAGGCATATAGTTATGCTTACTCTGTTCAATTAATGAAGGGTTTATAGGGGCTAAAAGGAGCAAAGAGACAGAAAAATTAATTGCTTCTTATACCCAGGGGCAGCCAAATGAAACATAGGCATATTCGTTCAGATAATGGTTTTAGGATTTAGGGGGAAAACTGCTGTCCCAGTTTATATATACTTGAAACAGAAAAATTCAGTTTGGTTAAATAATCAATCAGACTCCAAGGATAAAAATAAACCACCTAGTGCTGTATAACGAACAACCACAAACTTAATCAGTTGAAATGACATACATGCAACATCTGATGGGTTTTGAGTAAGGAAACCAATCATAGCTTAAATGGGTGCTTGGGTAAAGGGTGATGAGGGCACTGAAAGGGGCTCCCAGGGCTGGGATCTCATTAGCAACTCAATGGGGGAAAATCTGCTTTCAAATTCCAAGTTTCTTAGCAGAATTAATTTCCCTAAAAGTGTTAAGATTTCTGAACACTTACTGCTTCAAAGCCAGCAACAGAGAAAAACTCCAGCCATACTGGCACCCCGATCTCATGTAAGTAACAATCTATACTTAATCTATACCTGTTATTGGTCAGAATCCTGGGTCTCATCCCACACAGATAGTCTCTTTCTTGTTGCTGAGACGCAATATCGGACACCCACAACTTAGTGGAAGAGAAGTTTATTTTGGCTCATAGTTTCAGAAGTTTCAGTCCATGGGAGGCAGCCTCAAACACAGAAATACCATGGTGGAAAGGGATGACAAGGAAAAGCTGCTTACATCATGGCAGTCAGGAAGTAGGAAGAGAAAGGAGGACCAAGGAAGCAGTTAAACCCTTCTGGATCACGCCCCCAGTGACCTCAACCCAGGCCCCACTCCTAAAAGAAAGTCAGCTACAATTTCAACACTGGACTAATCCACCTATGAGTATAACACCCCCATGATCCTTCCAAACCCCAGGTCTAAACTATACAAAGGCCTAATTCAAACTCATTGTTTACATAACAAACCAATCCATCAAATGCTACCAATTCTCTCACACCATGGAGAAAAACATGGAATTAGAAGTCAAACTTGAAATTTTGGGTCAGCCATTTACTAGATGTTTGTTCTGAAATATGTTCATGAACTTCTAGGCTCTTCAATTTTTATTCTGTAAAATGTAATTCATTTATTCTTATGAAGTTTATATATCAATTAGAGAAGAATTTCATAATATATATTGATTAGGTCTGCTAGGTAAGAGTTTTTCAGCAAAACACAAATGTCACTAATCAAATCACTATCTTTAAAACCCTTTGTGGCATTATAAGATTTTTTTCAAAGTTTAAATAATGTTCCCTATTTCCAAGGAAAATAAAATTTACAGGGGGGAAATAAGATAGGCAAACTGATTCAGCATGTGCCATAGCAGTCAACATAAACATATGCAAACACATACATGAGAAATATCTTCATATTCACTCTAACACTTGGTCCATTGAATAAATATGAAGTTGTTTCTTTTGAGTCTTGTCTTCATACAAAGCTACAAATTATCTTTAAGTGTGTCTAAGGATAGCCTAACCTACAATTATGACAGAGCCACTAAATATACAGATTTTCAGACAGAAATCTCTGGACATGGGTCAGGGAGTCTGCATTTTAAATGAGCCTTCTGATTTGGAGGAGCAGATTTTTGTGTAGCATAAAAGTTTGAGAACCACTGGCTTACTGTTCATAATAAGAATTACAATAGATACTTGCCCTCAAGAACTGAAAGTTACAATCTAAATATTTTAGTTCCTTTCCAGCACTTAGTTTCCTCTTTCAACTAATTGGTAGACATTTATGAGTTAATAAATACTAGGCAATATAATTTAAGTAGTGTTAAAAGAACTGGAGTTGGAACAGAGCTTAAGAATATTCAGAAGGAACAGCTGGTAATGTTTGTTATGCTTGTCAGGGGAAAGGCTTTAGGGTACTCCCTAAAGAATAAAGAGTTGTCAGTAAAGTTTCCCAGGAGAGAAAAGGTGGGTTGCAGACCAATGTCAGGCAGACTGAAATGAATTTGTGTTTAATAAAATAATGAATAATGATAGAAGAATAGCTCTAACTGATAAAATGCTGCATTTGACCAGAAAAAAGATCTATTTTGCAAATAGCTTTGTCTCTAATAAAAGGCCATTTAGGTGTGGTCAAGAATTCATAGGCAATATGAATTTAACAAAGTTAACTGTTAAGATTACCAACCTTACAATTAGGATTGCAATTAATTAGCAATCCTAACAATTAATTGTTTAATGCATAACCAATCACATGTATTAGCTCAGTTTACAGACAAATGTCAAAGGAATTAAACATTTTATAGGAATCAGCTCATTGTGCTAAAATTGCTAGAAAACTTATTACAGAAGTCTTGAACAACAGTACACAATAAAGATAACAGAATGACAAACAAGATCTGCAGTCCCAGATAGCAGGGGCTTAGTCAAAACCCCAGCTGCTGAAAATGGCCAGATCAATATGATATATTGAAGGCACAGGATTCTATCTTTTTAGATTGCAAGGTAGGAAAATGGAAATTTGATATAATACAGCATTTTACAATGTTAGGGTTCACAGAGGATTAGCAGAGTTAACATTTTAAGGGAAAGCAAGTTTTGCTAATTGATACAACTTTTTAAATATTTCTTATACTTCATAATCTTTTGGGAAAAGATACAAGTTAGGAGGTTAAACTTTAACTAAAATAAAGCTAGCATAGCTTTTATCTTCACACCCCAAATCAAGCACAGCCTTTTTATTACACTGAACCAAAGATGTGTAGGCTTGAGTAAATGAAATAATAGTAGAACACCATTATTCACTGCTAAGATTACTATGACCTAGAATTACCTACCCCCACAGCATTCCACAGAAATTATCAAGGTGGCAATTATGAAAAGCAATTTGATTCTTGATTAGTTACTTGACAATACTTTGTTATGAAACAAAGGAAAATGAGCATAAATAAAACCCCGGCCACGTTTTGATAACTGCTAATGAATTTCTTGTTCTCTCAATATTTATTTATTTTGGATTCTAGTTTTTTACTCTTCTCTGTAAACTTCATGGGCTGTATGCTAGTTAATATTTCTTGTTTACCTTCCTTATAATAAGAAATGACCTTATGTGACAATTATTTCTTGTTATACTTGATTTTAAGGCTATGTAATTACAGGCTGCATGCTGACTCCCATAAAATCACGTGGGGTAAAGTGTCAGAACATATAATTTTAAAATGTTTTGTTTCTTAAAATTTTCTCTAGTTTTTGTCCTATTATGATGATGTGGAGATTGTAAAAACTTGAAATATCTTTAAATTTTAGCTAATACTAGCATAGTTTAATCTTATAATACTCATAAAACGATTTCAATAAAATGCTGAGTATGCTCAAATTAGAACTATCACTCAGCCAATTTATGATTAAGCTGCTTAGTTCCAATCATACATGTTTTTCATTAAATTGTTAAATATTTCAGGTGCTTGTCAAAAGTATCATGAATTCCTATCTCAATTGCCAAAATATTCTAATCTTCCAAAGTAATTCTCAAATAACAAAAATAGTATCACAAGTATGCCACTTACATAGAAATGATTAACATCACATAGCAATGGACAGTTTCTGTTTTGTTCCAAGTCCCTGAATTTCCATGAGGCACTGACAGAAGAGGGCAAAGCTATCATTTTCTGGAGCTCAGGTTGCTGGTAAGTTGAGGCTGAGATATCAAAACCAAAAATTAATCTTTATGTTAATCAAGCGAGTTAATAGGAAGTAAATTTCCCAGAGAAGATTGTAAAAGGCTGTCTTGAGTAGACACTCCTGACCACATCCCATAGAGAGGAGAATCAGCCTGCAAAGGACATCAACCTAAATAAGATCATTCAGGGGAAATGATGGGCTTTGCAGAAATAGTGAAGAGTCAGATAAACACCACAGCACAAGGCATGGTGAAGGGAAGTAGTGCTGAGAAACATGCTCTAATGCCATCGACTTGATTAAATTGTTCATCACTTTCACTGCTCCTTGAGGCTGAAATACAGTTCTACGCCCTGAGATATCACAGTGCTATTTGAAATGTTGTTCAAAAAGAATGCAACTGTTAAGATGCACTTTAAGACTATTGGCTTCTCTTATGATGTGGGTTTTAAATCAGGAAATCATTTATAACTAGACTCACATGAAACAATTATCCTAATGGTGCTATAATTATGAACAAATATGTATATAGCTATAGGTAACAGCTGCTCACTTTGGCCCTTTTGCTCATCTCCATTTTATTCTGCATTATTGCCATCGAATCTTTGTCCTTTCTGAGTTCCCACTGTTCCTTTCAACTTTTCTGACAGTTACTTTTTTCCCCTGAGAGCCATCAATTTTTACTATACCTGGCTACACCTTGTGCCTTCCACTGGTAAACAGTGCCTTAAATGCCAGTGTCAAACAATGTCACTCAACACATCTGTTTTGTTAATGCAAATCATGATGGCAAAGTGAACCCTTTCCCCTGATTCCTTGTTGCAAAACTCCAGAAGAAGCAAAGCAAGAAGAAAGCATCAGGAGCATATAAATGATGTGCCCCATCATAATATCAGAGTACACAGAACCTCTTTTACACAGTATCCCCACACATACTCAGTGTAGCAGTGCTTTAAAACTACAGCATTATATTTGTATAACACATTGATGCTGATATTAAGCATACATATCTTCACAGGTAAAAATCATTTTTAATCTCAAATGTTTCTGTGATTTTTGAAAGAGTCTGCTATTCTTACCAGATTTTGGTGGTTGGCACATAGGAAAGGAGCCCTAAAATCCTACTGGATATCAGTAAATGTGAATCTGCAATATAAGTTTTATACATGGATAAATCACCTTTAAGACCAGCAGTGGAGAACAGGATGAAATTGAAAACATGGAACAATTTTTCAAAGCTTTCTCCAACTTTCACCATTATTCTTCACCTCGTTCAAATTTAATTCCCTGTACAAGGAAATACAGTTGATCGAGCTCTGTGGCACAGTGTACCTGAAATCAGTCATCCCTCAGTGCTTGAGCGATGGTCCTAGGAATAGGGTCTTTTGTTCTGGAGTTTATCTCAGTATTTGTTCAGGTGGGAATGGTTATGGTACAGATATACCAAGAAGACTCCTTTGGAAATTTAGCCCCAAAGTTCAAATTGGAGAATAATTTCCCAATTGAAAAAAAATAAGTTCTGGTCTTTGATTTTCACTGTTCCCATAACAATTGCACAACCATGTGACTGCTGACTTTTTTGTAATTTTTAGAAATTTTACCCTCCAATGTCATTTTACTAAGTAATGAATTATAGTCAAAACATAGGCCTTAGAATTATTGAAAGTTATGATATTAATGTTTACAGACAGATTTTTTTAATTTTCGGTGCAGGAAATTGCTGGAAAACAATTTTGGAAAGCTCCATTTTTTTCGAATTATTTTGTAGTTCAGTGGATGCTGTTGTCTCTGAGCAGCATGATCTATTAATGTTAAAGGACATTGCCCCCCAAATCCTCATTCAGGCAAAGGAAAGGCTGCAAGAGAATTTTTTAATGCACACAGAGGAATAGATCGTGTCCCCGCACGTCATCTCAGTAGGAATTCTGGCAGCGAGATGACCACAAGAAGAGTGACTATCCAGCTCTTTTCTTTATGCCTTTTCCAGTGGAGGTTTTATCAAAGAATCATCTGTACACTATCTTTTTATGGAGGTGAAAATCTCGGTATACAGGAACTAAAATTTCACCTTGAATCTTAAAAGTTTCAAATTTTTGTGTTGAGCCCAAACTAATAATAGTAATGTCTTGAAGCTGATAGTTACTATTAAAAGCCATATATTGGACAAAGGGCCACATAGATATGTATATTACCAAAAAAAACACGCTCCTGGCACTCTCTAGCTCAAATGCACTGACTTTAGTACAATCTTATATGACGTATGCCGAGAATTTGTACTATGCATGCGTTCTGTTTTGAAACAATGAAAACAAACCCAGTGAAATCAATGTCTTGTTTGGTACAATTTAAAGGAATTGTGTTTGGAAAAAAGCCAACATCCAATATTTTAAAGTTTCTCTGTGTTTAACTCAGAAGAAAGGAACAAGCTACTTTCTGAAAAATCAGATAAAAAGAGATATATGTTTCAATTTCTTCCACGAGCTTGAAATGTTTTTGTCTTGTATACTACTTTATCGATTTATAAAGTGAATAGATCTAACATTAAAAGTAGGTTTTGATCCAGTGTCAGGTTGAAGGCATATGAGGCAACCATGGTTTACAGTTAGCTTAGGACTCAGTTTTATCCAGAAGCAGTGAGAGGGACCTTCCGGCTTCCTAGTTTCCCTCCTCTCTCATCTTCTCATCTCCCCTTCCCGCTCCTCCTATCCTTTCTTCTCCTCTCCTGTTCTCTCCTTCTAATTCTCCCCCCCTCCCCAACTCCTTCATCTTTTTTCTCTCTCCCCATTCTGCTGCATCCGCGCACACGTGTGTGTGTGTGTGTGTGTGTGTGTGTGTGTGTGTGTATTTGTATCTCAAGTTTCTTTGGGCCGTTTTTCAAAGGAGTAACATTCCTATAATCTCTTTCTTCTGTCTGGGTCCATAATGGAATTCTACTTACCTTCAGAAAATACCACAGTATCTACATCATGTATTGGGAGAAGGAAAACTGGTTACTTTCTGTGGAGTCATAATTGTCATCTTAAGAATTTATCACAGTAAAAATGGGGCTAACTTTAATAGAGCCTAGTATTCTAGTCCTTCATATTTAAATAGGTAGATAGACCATTATTTTATATTTTATTATAGGTAAATAATAAATTAATAAGTTTATATAAAAACCATCATTAATTCAATCCCTGGTACCAAAAAAAAAGAACCATCATTAAGAATTTGACTTAGAATGTTCCCTAGTTTGAATGCTAAAATACTTTAAATAAGTCCATCAAGTAAAGTCAAGAAAGTCTGTGAGATTATGACAGTTCATAAAAAACAAAGAAAGAAAAGTATGAGAGTTTTTGGAGCCCTTTGAAATAGGACCAGAATATTTCTAGTTAAAGCTCAATAGCTAATTAAAATGAATTCTGCTGTGTACAAATTAAGAAGACAATCAATGTAATAAAATCATAGATATTGTAGATCTCTTGGAATTATGAAGTATTCCAGTTAAAGCTACAATGTTATATGTTCCTAGGAACCAGACTGATATACTCACAGGATGCACATTCTATACTGATGTTTGCTGATTTTTTTTTTTTTAGTTTAAGCAAAATGTGTAAGTAACCAAATCATTCCTCTTTGGTTAATTAGCTTGGTTAATTTGGTTAATTAGCTTGGGAAATGATTAAAGGTTATCCTTGTCCATTGTTCTTAATTCAAAGCTAAGAATACACGCTTTTTGTAGACATCCTGTAGAATATATTAACACCTAAGTTGTTATCTTTTGGTTATTTTTCACTAACATATTAGTCTAAAAGAGGCTATAAGCAATAAGGCAAATAACTACATAAACTTTATAAAATTGATCAATTGTACCATTTATAAAATGTGTGTAAGACTACAGCAGGGGACAGAAAACACCAAAGGCACAATTGTTTGGTACTGTGGTCATTGCTGAAGCAATCAATCTGATAAAGTCAACAGCAGTATTATCACAAACTCTGTAGGAACAGGGGGACATACAACACTGAAAAAATATCTTCTCACTTTTTATCTACCATATACACTTTTTTTTGAGGCTAGAACAAGAGCATTTGGGGGCGAATAGAAACAGAGCGTGATAACAGATCTGCTTAGTTCTGAAGTCTGTCTGTGGGAAACTAATCAGCTTGGATCTTGAGTTGAGGCCAAAGTAAATGACTTCTCCCAGCTCCAAACACTGCTCACTGGACTCTGTTCTCAAATTAAGGTAATAAAAATCAATACTGAATCTCACTTGACAGCACAACAGGAATCTATTGTAAATCCCATTTTTCAACTATCCTACATTTTTTGAAGATATGTCTTAAGGACAATTGTAATTACAGTCTTTTTTTTTCATTTTATGGCTCTTCATGATTCAAAAGCTTCCAATGCTTCTATAAAACGGAACACTTTAGGAAACCAAGACACTCATTTTTTTTTAACTAATGTCTATTATTTAATGACTTTCACCTGAAAAACTCCACATAATTTAACTTTCCAACATTTACACAATGATAAATCAGATGTCCAAACTAGCATAATTCTACAGACATTAGCTGAATTACATGGCCAGGATTTAAAAACTTTTCCTTAAAATTGGTGCTCTTTCTTCCAATAATCTTTGCAGGGGACCTTTTATTTTAATAATATGAATTTGGAAAGGCATCCATGCATCACACACACATACACACACACACACACACACACACACACACACACCAGCTTCAATCAATGTCAACTCCCTAAATGCTTGTAATTAACTTACAGGTAGACAGTCATTTTGAAAAAGTCACTGATCAACGAAATGACAGAATTCTCCTATCCCAAGATGAGAAGCCCGTTCAAAGACAGACTGCACTGCATGCACAGATACATTTTCCGCTGGTCTCTAACTGTCCTAAATACAAGATGGCTGGGTCTTCCTTGGAATAGAGTCTCGGAGAATAAATGAATCTTACATAGTACTTACTCAAGCTGTGAAGCTACTGTATAAATGTAAATTGCTGGTGATTGTAAAGATGGTAAAGCGAGTGTGCTGACATTTTGAAAAGGTTAGCTTAGTATTTGAAATGGTACATAAGCAACCTCCTCAGTACAGAAGCAGGGATCTCGTTCCTGCCTGGGGGATCTGCCATGGAGACTGTCAGTTTACGCAGACATTCGCTGAGGCTGGATAGAGGCGGTATCGGAGCAACAGCCTGTTGGTGTGGCCTCTTTTTATGAACCAGGCCTCTGATGGGAGCCCTTCATCCCGCGATGAAGCTGACTACTGTGTGGTGTGCTCCGGAATGCTTATATCCAAGAAAAGAAATGTTATGTTAGGAATGTTTTTCTTAAATGTGCTGCCATTAAGAATTTCACTCCATGTTCTTTAAAATGGTTTGCTCCGTGCATTGATTCTTTGTTCAAAAATGTGTAGTGAGCAGCTACCAGTGTTCAAGCGCTCTTCTAGATGCTCAGTACACAAGATTCATTCTAAATGTTGTGAGTATACGGCCCCAATCCACCATGCTTCCTGACAGAGTAGACCGTCAAGCTCATTATTTGAGTAGATAAATGCAGTTAGATTGAAATTTGTCTCTTTAGTTAATAGATTCTTTAAGGACAACAGGAAGAAAACAAATTCCCGGATGTTCTGAGGTATCATTCAGTATAAAAATGATGGCAAAATTCTTTTATGATCAAAACATAGGTTTATTTGAACATTATCATCACCCCTACTTTTTTTCTTTATATATATATAAATATTTCCTAGCTATTACTATATTGTCTTCTATATAAAAGCACTTTAACAAAGCAGTGTTAAAAAGTAATCTTTTCAACTTTCTGCAAAACTCCTACTTACCAAATGCATTCTAAACCAGTGAACTTCTCAAGACCCAGAAGACGTCACTGGCCACCATTTCACCTCTGACTCACATCTGCCCACACCCAAAGCTTAATTTTTTTTCTTTTAATAAATTTCTGTTAAGTGAAATAAGTCAGGCACAGAAAGACAAACACTGTATGATCTCACTCGTATGTGGGATCCAAAGAAGTCACTATCATAGAACAGAGTAGAATATTGTTTACTAGAGGTTGGTGAGAGTAACCGGAAGAGGGGTGAAGAGACATTAGTCAACAGAAATCATCATATTGTTTGAAAGAAGGAACACATTCTGGTGTTTCTTGGTGCAGCAGGGCAAATATAATTAGCAATAATACATTATATATCTCTAGTTAGAAGAGAGGATTTTGAATTTGACAACACAAAGAAACAATAACAAATTAAGGTGATATATATAGTTTGATCACTAAAATAATAAATCCATAAATCAAAAGATCATATTGTTCCTCACAAATATTAACTAGCCAGCAGGAATGCATATTTGGAGAAATTCAAATTTTGTCTTTGCAACAAGATAAGAATAAAATGAAAGATTAACCCTCATGAATTATAAGACAGCAGTGACAGGAGGTAGAGATCCCACTGCATGTCCTGAGAATGAAGAGGTTCTGGGTCAGAGATTCTTGCTACAAAATTCCCCAAACCATGAGCAGTGACATCTGGGAGTTTTACAGAAATTAACTCAAAGGACAGGAACCAGCAAAGTGTTGGAACACAGCTTGCTGATTTGAACAGGGAAATTTCAGCAACCACTATTCTATGTTTTTGCATTTTATCCTCTCTGACTCTTGCACCACTGGTACTTCTGGTTTGACATAATAAGATATAAATGTTAAGAAGAAGCCATTTTTCTCCATTAACAACTTATTTAAAATGCACTTCTTAATCTCTTAGTAAAAGTCCCAACACAAGGTCGCTGGGAGAGTAGGACAGGTCTGCACTGGCCCCAAGAGGGAGGTCACTGGAAAGTGTGGCGAATTCTGTGTGATTTTTCAAAACAAAGGGAAACATCAGAGGATGGTTGCTCAATCCAGCACCAGGAAGCCATGTGGCATGAGTTAGGACACTTCAAGCACACCATGAATCAGTGCATAAGACAAAGCTTCAGATTTGTTTTTAAATAACATTCTTAAACCTTAATGAGAATGCAGAATGATCCAACAAAACATAGGGAGAAAAAAACCATATCACCTAAGAAAGTTGTAATTCCACACTACTCAAATCGGTGAAAGTGTCCATTGTGGTGGTTAAGAAATATAGAGGCTCCAGGTTCAGCTCCTTTCTTATTGTGGAACACATTACTTCAATGTTTGATAAGTTTTGAGGGAACTGAAGCCTACCTTTCCCATCAATTCAGAGAGCTAAACACTATCTTCACTAAGAAACACCTGATGCTAGATTGACAAAACATCTTTCTAATCTGGTTTCCAAACATTTATAACAGCCTGGCGTAACAGAGCAGCAGCATAGTGGGGTGGCTGAGAATGAAGTCTGCAGCCAGATTGACAGGATTTGATTCCTACCTCTATCTACTACTTACTAAGAATATGAAGCCTGGTGGTCATTTCACTTCTGGAAATCTCAGTTTCTCATCTGTAAAATAAAAATTGCTGCCTGTTTGGGTGACTCTTTTGATTAAAGAGTTAATATGTATAGTCTAAAATTATTTAAAATAGATATTGGTAAGGGGTAGGACAAGCAGCCTCTGGTATCTGTGGGCTCTGCATCTGAACATTTAATCAACTATGTGAAGAATTTTTTTATTGCATCTGTCCTGAACATGTAGATACTCTTTTTGTCATTATTTCCTAAACTAGATAGTATAACAACTATTCACATAGCATTTAGACTGTATTAAGCATTTTAAGTAATCTGGAAACAGGCAGATATGATAGTATTTATGCAAATATTAAGCATTTTTACATAAAGGACTTCAGGATCCACAGATTCTAATGTTTGTGGGGGTTCTGGAACCAAGCTCTTAGTGAAATCAGGGTTTGACTCTGCCTGGAATATGGTAAGCATTTTGAAACTGTGCCTTATCAGCAAAACTGTGTCTTATTTATATTCTAATTATAGCTTCAAAGCAGTATGTTTAAACATATTCCAGTTAAAAAAATAAAAATTTATAGCATGAAACATACATTAAAATTTTAAAATTTACACATAGCATCCTTTTTATTGATGAAATCTTCAGGCATTTTTTTCTACCCAGCTGCTCTTTAGGCAACGCCATGTACTTCAGACATTACCTCTTCTGCAAAGTCTTACAGTGTGATTATGAAAAGACCAAAGATTGAAGCCATGCTTATATTAATCAACAATAATAAAAGAGAGATCCAAATGATTACTGCTTTGTGTGTGTGTGTGTGTGTTTGTGTGTGTGTGGTCCTGGGAATTGAACTCAGGCTGTTCGCCATGAGCTATTTCCCTAGACCTTTCTTCATTTTTTATTTTGAGAAAAAATCTTCTAAACTGTTAAATTGCCTAGACTGGGATCAAATTTGAAATCCTCCTGCCTAGGCCTCCCAGAATGATGGGATTAGAGTCACGGATCACCAGACCCAGCTGGAAATGAGTACTGTTTTATATGAAAAAAACTTTATTACTATCAGGATGTGGATCGCTAGTATAAGAACTACTATGTAAATAGATTAAAAAATCAAATGAAATAATCAAACAACATGTGTTATTTGCATACATCAAAGAAATATATTCTTTCTGGATGCAATAATCCATTTTCATGAGAATTGAGAATCACTGACTGAAAAAACCTTCACACCAAGACAAATATATTTTCAGAATAAGAAAGTGTAAAAAGTTTTATTTGATGATAATTTATTTTAGTGGCCATCCTAAGTAGTATATAAGGAAAATACAAGAAATAACATGATGCTATTATGAAAACTGTCTTAAGTACAGACATGAGGGACACAATGTCCACAGAAGGAAATGCAATCAGCTTATCAATACTTAATACATCAATCATTAACCTTTCAATTTACTTTCTGTTTCCCAAAAGAAAAGTACTGTTTCACTGTATAATTTTTGTAAATGCCCATCTCACTTACTTTATGTGGAAGCAGCCAAAATCTTTAACTTTGTTTCTTCATAAGAATGAATAACTTGCAAGAATGCATCCTGTCAAGTTATTTGCTGATTCATCTGCAGCAGCTAGAGAGAAGTCACTTCCTCTAATCTTTCTCACTGGCAATTTGGGTTACACCTTGAAAGACTATCATCAATCATGTCTAGAGCAAGACTTTAGTTATTCCTTTGCTATAGTTAAAGTATTATCCTTATAAAATAGCCATCTTCCCTCAGGAAGACTATAGCAGTATAATTGTCAGAAATATACAGAACCGAAATTCCACTGTCCCAGTAAAACAATACTGCCACTTACAGATGACAAAGAAAGAATATATTGCTTTCTTTCCACTGTTATCTATGTCTGGTATTTTTTACTACTTTGCATCTGAAAAATAAAAAGCATAAAAAACTTTAAAGAATAAAATCATAAAGTTATAAAATACACAACCTGCATTGTAGACTATTTTATTATAAGTAGGAAATAATTAAATTGTGGAACATTGTGTAGTTGAAATGCTGTGAAGACAAATCACTCATGGTTCAATGTGAGAATATTTACTTTAAGAACATGTACAGACTAAAAATTACTCTTTTTCCAAAAGGAAAGACTAACTGAAGCATACCACTGCAGAGGTCATAGCTCTGAAAAATCTGGCAAGAAGAAACATACAAAGAGTAATCAAAAGAAAGAAAACTACTGAAGAAGTTGACTCTTAATTTGGAAAGTATTTATTTGTAAATAGGAAGTAACTGTCATTAAGTATTATTAGAGGAAGTAACTCTAATCATTAAAATGAATTATGGTTTTGTTATATAAAAATATGGTCTTTGAATATGTCCTCTATTAGAGATTAAGAGTATTATGCAATCAGGAAAATGATCAAGATGGTGATAATAATACGAATGATAAAACTTCTACAACATGGCAGACATTGTGGCAGTGAATTTACAGGCATTAATTCATCCCATCCAGTCCTCAAACATTCAAGCCCATATTATTGTCCCCTTTTGCAGAAACTAAGGCTAATGATGAGGGAGCACCTAACCAACATCCCCAAACCGGTAGAGAACAACACAGGGCCAGGAGTGCTTCTTCCTAACACCAATGCCAGTGTTTTTTGTCCCTAAACAACAAAGGCAGCATTCACTGCAGAAAACCACAGGCTACAGAAAGAAATGCATCACTCATTAGAACCCAGACAGTAAGAGGAAAAGACCTCAGCAGGGTGAGAACAAAGACCACAGTTCTACCCAAGACTGCACGGGCATTCTCAGAACATGCACACTGAGAAGACACTGGATATTCACAGAAGAGAGCCGTGTATGCTATTAAAATTTGTCAAACCAATAATCAGATTTAAATAAACGGAATAAGCTATTCTGACTCCATAGAGTTGATTCATTCATCTTAAATCCTTTTGTTAATTTGGGAAAAAATCTTGAATTAAATGTATGGTTTTGTGTAGCTGAAAAGTACCATTTTTACTTTTGTCCTCAAAATTCTGGAATACAGACTGAAGGGACAAATTGCTACTGATTTAGCAATGCTGTCTTACCAGGCTTGCAAAAGATGCTCATAATTCACCCCCATTATAGAGCACATATTTTACAATTCCTGAATTTTATTAAACTTATAAATCTTTAAACACAATCTGCATGCATCAAAAGCAAACTTCATCAACTGTATTAGATGCTATCTGAGATAATAAGCTCATTTTTCCACTTCCCATGTGGGATGGCGCTGGCAGTGCAACTGACCCGCATATTCCTCTTTTCCTTTCAACCTTGATAGAAAACAAGACACTGAAGACACTGCTTATAGCAGCAGTCATCTTTATGTGATAGTAAAAAAAAAATAAAATAAGCTTTGCTTAGTCTATTGTTTCTATTCTTTTACAATTTAAATTGCAAAGAGGAAGAGTAGCAAGAGAAGTGAGAGGAAAACACAGCAGAATTATCAGAGAAACATTCTCCATGGTCACACATTCTTTCCAGAACATCATGAAATGCAGACGGCTATTCTAGCATCAAAACTATAGCAATGTATTTACAGTGGTGCTTAGAAGGCCCAGGATGGTTATTCATACCAAAACCCTCTCCATTCTAATACTGGTATCCCAAAGTATCTATATCTTCATGTAAAGCAGACACTTTCCTATCTCTTTGACCAACTACCATGAGCTGGATTAACTTCCTCTCTTCCAAAAATAAAACTGTTTTGCATGTGAATTTCATTTTATATAGTGCATGTTTGGGTGAGAAGAAAGTATCATAAAATAAACACATATCTCTACTTGGATGACAAATGATACTGAGAATGTCTCTCTTTTGCCTATGCCAAACTTTGGGAGGTTGACCCTTTCTTCCTAATGATAATATCAAGAAACACTTGTTACTTATCATGTGTCAAGCATTGTGTTTTATTTTGGTAAGCCTTAAGACAACTAATAAGAGGTAGGAAGCATTATTGTTCTGGATTTACAGCTGAGGAAATGAGATTCTGAGTGATAAAATTAGCTTCCCTAATGTCTTACTCAATATCTCAGCCAGTGATAGTAAATTGTAGTTGAAGTCCTGCACCTCGATCTCATCTTTTCCTCCATTCTGCTCCTCTGTCTCTCATCTGAAAGGAGCTGTCTCACATAGATCCTTCCAATAAGACCAAATGTCCAAAGCTGAGCTCTGAAAACTAACATGAACTTTACTCTCTAGCTCACACCATTGTATTTTGTTTTTTCCATCCTATTTATAGCCAAACCTTGTTTAATCTTTTCGCAATATATCTCTTTATCCCACCCTCTTTCTGTAATTAAGATTAGCTTAGTAGCAGTCCTTTTTAATTTCACTTAAGTGATGAAAATTGTGTCCTTTTTTCTCATTTCCATTCTCTATCTTTTTAAAAATGTATTAAGCTTGCATGGTTATTTATCTCGAATTTAATTTTAGCCATTTTAAGCACTAAAAACTAATCTCTAACAACTAAAAAATAAATGAAAGTTTATAGGTTTGCAAATGAGAGTGTCTTCATCTCATCTTATAACTTATTTAATGTAAGTCCTGCCTATCAATCCTATTCTTGAATCAGATACTTCGGTCACATTAGATTCTCAAAACTTCTGTACATCTCATATTTTGATGTCTCAGCACACACTGTATATGTCAGGATTCCTGTTTGTCCTTGTCTTTACTCTCAGAATCCATTCATTATAAATGACCATCATGCAGGTGGTCATACCATATTGTTACTCCTCCCTTTGTGATCATTACACATACTACTATTAAATCATTTCTCAAAATGACTTGTAATGGTGCTTATGTTTACATTACTGGACATCAAGTTCCTTCAGGTCAGGGATTGTGATTCATCTTCTTTTACGTGGTGCCTGAAAATGTCAAAATAGGCAAAAAAATAAATACTTATTAAAGAAGTGGCTGAGAAATAGATGAATAAGAAGTGTCATATTTTCTAGAATTCAGTTTATGGGCAGGAAGAAATTGAATGTGATTCCTTGTCATAAATAACTGTGTATTTTTTTACTATTGTTTAAAGTAAAATAGTACTTGCCTTTAATAATACAATTTGTATTCTGATTTTAATGTATATTCCTTAAATTCATTAAAGTGAAACAATCTGGATACTTCAACTTATATTATTATAAGTAACATATTTAAGTTCTGATTAAATAAAATAATCCATAAAAGCAATACAAATTCTACCACATAATATCTCAAAAATATTTTATTTATATTTTTACCTAAAATAATATACTGAAATGTTTAATTGCTTAAATTATTAATCTATTTCAGGCATGCTTCTTCTTAAGAACAATGTGATTGTATAGCTTACTTTAGATACTCTATAACAAACTTACAGGTGAAATAAAAGAAAGCATATATCTTCAAAAAGGCACCCACCCTCTAAGTTATCCAAATAAAATGCAACGATGCATTACGTGAAGTAACTAATAACCTCATGTCTCCTCCTATAACTATTGAGTCAAACCTAAAATGAGGAATCTAGGTCATTAAAGACAACATATATTCTTCCATCAAATGGCACTTACAAATATAATTTGATAAATTGTGCTAAAGAAACAAAGACCACACATATAAGATATGCAAGAAAGACAACCTCTTTCAACTCTTGTTGAAATAACAAAATGGAATGTACAAGTGTTTGTTGTCTAATGAATACTGAACAAAATATTGTCAAACTCTTCTGAGATGAAGCCAGGTTTATATTGATGGAACACAAAACTATAGTAAATGAATATTCAGTAGCTTTACAGAAATGATTGGATTTTCAATTGCATTTAAAATGGCAACTGGAATCAATAGCCTGTTATTTTAGAGGACATACTCTATTTCATAAATACAGGACATAATAATTAAAAGTGCTGCTGTCAATAGGGTAAAAGTTAATTGCAAAAACAGCCAGGAGGCTAGTGTTGGCTGGATAGTATTCAAAATTAACAGACTCAAGTATAATGGAACATTGGTGGGTCTGTAAGAAGTGAGGCAAAATCAATTCTACATTGAATTCAAGGCTTTTGGAAATATGTCCCAGAAATGCCATAGACAAATATTAAAATTGCATCTGGGAAGCTATTAACATCGAATCATTCAAAAGCTCAAAATTTTATAAATAAAGATTTTTACTTTAAATGTGACTGTGTGAATTTTCAGTATGCCCAGTGCCTTTTATTGTTAGATAATATGGTTTTGTGCAGATTTCTTGGTATTCTTAGCAACTCATATTATTCACATAAATATTTGTATAACTTGGGTAAATTAGGGTTTACATGGGATTAATTTAGAAATGCTTATTTATAAAAGCTAGGAAAAGGAAACAATCAAGAATAAAAAAAAGAATGTGATCTAATTACAGGATTGCTTTTATTTATTGAATTTTTATGGTCATAATGAAGTTCTTATCATTATACTTACTTTATTGACATATGAACAAAAAAGTAATATATTTAGATGAAATATTGTAGAACCTGTCACATAAAGGAATAATTTCTCCCTTCTCTCTTTCAATTCCATATTCTCTCAGGTGTAACCAACATCAAAATATGGTATGTATTCTCCCATATATTACTGTCTATGCACATATATACTTGGAAATATATGCATATATTTTATTTTACTACCAATACAACAAACTACACACCTAATTCTATCACATGTTCATTTTTGTTTGATGGTTCATTTTATAAATATTTATTTTCTGATTTTCTTCAAAGAAATGTTGGACATATGAAAAACTACATATTAATATGTACAGCTTAAAGATTTAGAAGGTAAAAATGCACCCATGAATCAAATTTTTCCTGCTCTACTTTTTTTGGTGCTTTAATAATACTGGTTATAGGATCTACCCTCTTAACACAATTTAAGTATACAAAACAGTGTTTTAACTATACACATTATCTTGAATTATGGATCCCCATGACTTACTCACCTTGTATAATTGAAATTTTGTGTCTTTTGTCCAACATCTCCCCAATTCCCCATTCCCCTAGCCACTGTTAATCACTATTCTGTTTTGGGGTTCTATGAGTTTAACTACTTGCAGACCTTTAAATTCCCTATATAACTGAGACTATGAATTATTTTGTGTCATGTATCTAGTTTATTTCAACTTGTATAATTTTCTCTAAGTTCCTCTGGTTTGTACAAAATACAGGATTTCCCGCCTTTTAAAGGCTGAGTAGTATTCCCTTGCAAGTATATATCACAATTTCTTTAGTCAGCCCCTGTTAATAGACACATAGATTATTTCTCTGGTTTTGCTACTATTAATAATGCTACAATATGGGATTGTAGATATTTCTACAACATCCTAATTTAAATTTCTGGATATATACTTAGAAACAGGATTTCTTGATTACATGGTATTCCTTTCTTAACTTTTAAGGGCACTGTGTATCACAGCCATACTAATTTATATTCCTACCAGCAGGGTATTCTCTATACCTTCATCAACCCTAACAGACAAAGCAACATCAGCAAGAAGAATAAAACACAGAAGTGGGCTGCAAAGCCTAGAAAAGAGACTCTCTGGTAAAGTACACAATGCTACGTGGAAACTCCGCATACGTTTCCAGCCAATCCCTGATCTCACATACATGGGAGATATTCCAGGTGGGTCAGTTAAGATTACACAGACCAGACATTATTTTCTGCCACTACATGCTGAAGAGTCACATATTCAGCTAAGTTAATTGTGTGACAAAGCAAATTATCAGTACTTTTCTAACACAGAATCCTGAGTCACTTTCACTTGTAATATTCCAGATATAATCCAAAATCACTAGGCTGACAGAAAAGTAGAAGAAAAAAAACTGATTCAGAGAGATCAAGATGTTGAAAAAATAGGCACAAAAGAATTATAAAATAGCATTGTAACTATGTTTAAAGATGGAAAGCAACATATATTCATCATAAACACATAGGCCATTTTAGCTAAGAAATAAAAATTATAAGCAGACCCAAATAGAAGTAAAGGAATAAATACAATATATTGAATTTTTAAAATCACAAAATAATTAAAACCAACTAGAGATTATTTTTTAAAAGCAAGAAAATTTCAATGTAAGTCAATAGAAATTATCCAGTAGAAGAAATATTTTTTTTCAAATGTTCCCAGCCAACCGTGGTGGCACATGGTTATAAAACCAGCAGTCTGAGTAGCTCAGGAAGGAGGGTCACAAGTTTGAGCCCAGCCTGGGCAACTTAACTCAGTGAGAATTTGTTTACAAACAAATAAAAAGGCCTCAATTCACTTCTCAGAAATACACACACACACACACACACACACACACACACACACACAGAGTACACATAGGATCTGTGGGGTCATATCAAAAACTCTAACACAGATATAATTAGGGTCCCAGGAAGAGAAGAGAAAAATTGAAAAAATATGAAATAAAAATAAGAACTTTGACAAAAGACATAAATTACAAACTCAAGAATCAAAATAAACCCCAACCCTGACAAATGGAGATACAAAGGGAACAATACCTAGGCATATTATAGTCAAACTGCCAGCAAACAAATCTAAAGAGACAACACACAGAAATAGCTAGAGGAATACAGCACATTACATTACAATCTGTGCAGTGACTTAAAGTGTTGAAACGAAGTCTCTCTCAAGAATTAGGGTGAAGTGAAAACTAAATCTAAAATAAAAATAACAACATAAAGAGATCAACCACCAGCAAATATGCTCTATAAGAAATGCTAAAGGAATCCTTGAGAATAAAATGAAATAGTATCAGATGGGATCATCATCTTGAAGAAGAAATAAACAATTAGGAATTATATATATGAGGGCAAAATGTAAAAGAATATTTTATGGTTGATATCTTTAAAATACCTACTGCTATCAAAGGCATAAAGCATAGTGTCAAGTTTATTATATTATAGACGCTTTATATTTCACTATAAATATATATATATGTATATGTTTATGTTGAAGGTGGAAAAAATAGGTCCATATGGTTGTAAGCTTTTTACAATTATATAAAAAGTGGCACAATGTTAACTGCATTAGGATTGGGAAAAAATTTAAAATATACATATATATGCATAACTCAGAGCATACACGAAGAAATAATTTGAGAGCTATAGCTAAAGTTAAAAAGCCTTAAAAATACTTGACTACCCAGTAGGCAGGAAAAAAGCAACAGAGAAACAAAAACAGAGGAACAAACAATAAGGAAGAATAAGTAGCTAACTAAACTCATATGGTTACAAACAGCATTTACATTCAATTTTAAATGGTCTAGTCACTCTAACTAAAAGACAAGGATTAACAGAATGAAAACAGAAAACAAGATTCAACTCTATGTTGCCTACATGAGGCAAACTTTAAATAAAACAATGTAGGTTAAGTAAAAGTATATGAATGGAAAATTGTACAAATGCAAGTGGATGCATATGAATTCTAGAGTGATTATAATAATATCAGATAAAATAGGCTTAACAAATATTATACCAGAGATAAAAAAGATAAATTCATGATAAAAGTTAATTCATCAGGAAAATATAACAACCATAAATGTCTATATGCCAAATAATAGTTCTTCAAAATTCCTAATACACAAATTAACAGTTAATGTGAGAAATAAGTCATTCTGCAAACACCATAGATTTTTTCATCCCTCTCTCAGCAATTGATAGAATGAGTAAACAAAATAAAAAATAAACACATCAGTAAAGACAAAGACCAAGGAAATACCATCACCATCTTGAACTAATTGATAAATTGGTTTTTATAGAAAATTATATTCCACAATCGCAGAATATAAAGTTTTTTTAAGTGTCCCTAAGCACATCCATCTAGAGAGATAACACACTAAATCATAAAACAAACTTCAATACATTTAGAAGAATTAAAATCATGCAAGATAATTATTCTGTCCTGATAGAATTTAACATTTGAAAATAAAAATGCTTCTAAATAAGTCCCAGATAAACTTAGAAACCCCAACAGAAACTGTAAATTCATAATGAAAATACAAAATATCAAAATTTGTGAGACCAGATGAAGCAGTGTTTTGAATGATTTATATATGCAAATATCCGTACTGAAAAGGAAAATGTTGTTATAAGATACACACACACACCAGAAAATAAATACCTTAATTAGTTCATTAAATGAGTTCTTAATGTAAGAACAAGAAAATATTACTAAACTTGAATCCATAAATATTTTAAATTTCTGAATGATGAGATGTAACATAAACAATACTAAAAGGCAAATTACAGATTATAAGAAAAGTTTACACTTATATCAACCAAAATACAAGTGTTTAATATACATCAGACATTTTACAACTTAATGTTAGAATATCAACAAACTAATGCAATTCAAGAAAGAAGAAGAATTGGAAAGTAAACAGATTTTTAGTTTCACTGGTAATTGATAAATTTAAAGGAATGATACACATTTTTCTATCTATAATATTAGCAACAATTTTTTAAAATAACATCAGGTTAGAAAATGTATGATGTTCTTCTTTTGTAGATTTTTTTTTCATCAACTGTATTTGTCCAAACTGTTAAGGTTAATAAAATACTTGAAGCAAAATAAACACAAGACAAAGAGCAAGAAGAGACAGATTGCGAGTCCTTAAAAATAAAAGCCAGCAATTTGTAAGACCGTATAGGCAAAAGTGAAGGCAGCCACAGAAAACATGAAGTCGAAAAGCAATCATATCAGGAGTAGGTCAAACTTGACTTCAATAGGAGTTGTTTAAAAATAATAATAAAATCTAGGGACCTATCATGCAGGAGAAAATTGTTTCAACTTCCCCAGCGGGGCACTAAAACTACTAGTTGCAGTGCGAAAGAATCTCATGGTATCCCAGGGCTTGCAATTCACTCCCCCCACAGGGAAATCGCCACTAAGAATTTTCCTCTTATTGGAAAGAGTAAAGTGCAGCTGAATCTGTCTGCTCCGTGGCATGGCCAGGAAGATTGCGTTAAAATCCCTGACTGCTACCTTAGGTTGAAGCCTGCGCTTCACATCATGTAAAAAGTGTGGATAATATCTATGACGTGAGAGTTAAGAGCAGTGAATGTGGACAGCTCCATTCCTGAAACGGGGGAAGTGAGCAGCACAGTCAATCTCTCCCACCTGGGCAAATCAAGCATGATGAGGCACTTATTGACTTGTGGTCAAGTAAACCAGTTAGCAAGTCCTTTGAATTCCTGCTGACTGTTAGAATCATTTGATAAATTATCAGAAAAGAAAGTTTCTTGCATTGAGTTAAATGTATCAGTTGAAAAAGAAAGCCAAAACAGAACAAAACGAAAATACGATACTGTCCTGCTTGGAATTTACATTTCAATCTTGCTTTTTAACTAAATGAATTTTTTCAGGTTTATTCTCCTTTGTCTCATTTGTAGGTACAGAGGTAAAAGCACTGGAACTAGAGTTTGAAAATCTTCATAGTTTCATTAAACAAAGCAGCTAACATCTCTCATGATTTATTTCATTACTAAGATGTAGTAAAAGCTGTTTTACCACAGTATTACAAGAATCAAAGCAAATATTGTCAATAAAAAGTGCCTCTTTGGGGAAAATATAAAATTTTTCTGGGGTTCCCCACTCTACCTAATCCCCTCCCCCCAAAAAGAAAAATACAGACAAGGATTTTAGAGCAGGTAGTTTTTTAAGGTGATACACATTTTTAAAAGACAATAAATAAGTAAATAATCTAGGACAAAGAAATGAAAGAAGAAAAAATAGTGTGACAGGTTAAAGATAGTCACAAGTCTTTTGGATCCAGAGATTAAAGAAGGGCTTAATCTCTCTGTCAGTTCATCTTGGCGAGAGAAAAGGAGGTCATGACTTCTTTGAGCAACAGAACATAACAGAGAGGTGTTATGACAAGTTTGAGGCTAAAGCCTTAAACTCCTGACAGCTTTCATCTCCTGCCTCTTGAAACATCTGCTGTGAGGGCGCTAATCTACCTTACTGGAAGTTGGTCTGCATGTTATGCTGCAGAGACCAGGTGGAGAGACCTGACACTCCCTAGGGAGGAAGAGAGGCCCCCACCCCAGGCTGTTGAGCAGACTTACTTAGGGTCCTCCACATCAACACAGCAAGCAAATGAATATCGCTGTGTGCCCCCCGCCCCCCCCCCGTTGATGTCATATGATGTCCTGTCCAACTGGGCCCTGACCAAATTTGTGATTTGTAAAATCCTGAAATAGAGTATAATGGTGGTTTTATGAAGCACCTAATATTCGGAGTAGCTCACTGGACAGCAATGAACCTTCCAAAGACTAGCCAAAAGATCCCAGCTTTCAGGCAGCTTCGCGGAGTCAACAAAGTCTAGTCCCTGGTAAATGGTATCAAACATACCTTACGACTGTCTCCTCTGAAGGCTGAGAGAGCCAAAGTGAGCCTATGTGTGTTTCCTGGTTGAGGCCCTCAGGAGAGAGGGGTCAGTTCTGCAGCTTATGCTCGCCTGGTCAATCCCAGCACTGGTGAGCAGAGCTTCCGCTTCTGCCGCCATCTGGCACAGTAAATGTTTGTCTCTCTTAACCTTCTTTCTGGTGACAAAGTCTACTTCACCTGGTTTGAGCTTCAGTGTTGTTTTTTTCTCCCCCCCCGGGAAAACTTCCTTGGAACTCTTTATTTTTTTTGAAATAAGCTAAAGGAAGAATAATTTGAATTTTTGTTCATTTAAATGTTTTGATTTTTCGAAATTGTTCTCATAGCTGTTTTTAAGATCAGCTTTTATAAGTCCTAAAATAAAATACTACTATCATCACCAAAAAAGAGAAAGCCATGGATTTTTGCCTGTAATATTTTGGTTTCCCTTCCTGTTACCTTGAATTTTAAAACAATTAGAAACTAATGGAGATATTTATAAATAGCTTTTAAAAACTACTAATTGGAAGTATTTTAAGCTTATGATTATTTACTTCTTCCTGTATTGTTGCTTTGTGTTTGTATAAGACAATGGGAAAGAACACATGAGCACGGTTCTCTATGTAGCCACTTACTAGTTCTGGGCTTGTGGGAAACTACACACTTAATACTTCTGTGTTTCAGAAATCTTCTGTTATCTGTACAAAGGAGGGAGATAATAATGTTGTACATGTGGGATTGGTGTGAATATTGACTATATTATTAAATATAAAACACTTGGAATAGTGCCTGGCATGTAGCTCCTTAATAAATAGTAAAATATTATTATTTTTAAAATCATAATATAAAATGTGGAGAGGACATAAAGATCTAATTTTCCAAAGGACTTTCACATAGGCTAAGTCAGCCAGAATTCCTGGCTGTGTCTTTTTACTAACTTATACTGGTTGTGTCTCTATGCCAACATAAAGTCATTTATAGGATCATAACTCCCTCACTGCAGAACATTCTTTGAGTTTGATTAGTCAAAGACATGAGCACAAGTGTCTCAAGTAAGAAGTATCGAACAGAGAGTGAACTGCATACATCAAGAAGTATAGATTTAGCCCAATGGTTCTGGTGCCTGCCTCGCAAGTGGAAGGACCCAAGTTCGATCCCCAGAACCTCCCCCCCAAAAAAAGAAGTATAGATGATGAAAAATTCTAGAGTACACATTTATTGTCTACTTCGATGCCATCTGCAGACTCTATGTCCAAGAGCCATATGTCCAAACTCCAACCTATAATTTTACTCATTTATTATATCTTAAGACCTATCTTTTAGACTTTCAAATTGAAAACTGGCACAGATGAGTTTAAGTAAAATCTTTTAAAGTCAGACTCTCTAATACAACTCAAAATTTCAATTCAAGCTTGAAAAGGTGAGAAACAATAGAGAAAAACCTGGAAAAGCACAGAGGAAAAGAACTATAGAAGCAACATCTTAACTTTTACTGTTCTGTTCCCTTTTGTGCTAGTTAATCTTAATGTCAACTTGACTGGATTAAGAGTCTCATGGAGAGGTGATTTGTGAGGGCACTGACCTCACTGATGGGTTCCCACATTGATGACTTCGTAGCTGAATGGGCTATTAGCAGGTAGGGCCTACTTGCAGGAAGGGGATCGTGGGGTCATGACCTTGGAAACTCCACCTGGTCACTGACCCCTTCCTCTGTGGCTCCTTCTAACCTGCTCTGCTTCCAGGCTGCCATGATCAGCTTTCCTCCATCAGATCCTTCTGCCATGATGTCTCTTCCTCAGAGGTGAAACCAAGAGCCAAAATAAAACCTCTTCTCTTTTAAATTGGGGGTGTCATATATTTTGTATCAGTGTGTGGAAAATAACGAATGCACCTTTCCTGTGATAGTCCATCATTAATAACTGGTATTCTCTGAGTTCAGTAACAAAATAGTCATATAAATTAGGTCAGTCAGTCCTAAGAGATTCACTTTTATCCTCATCATCAAGCACAGGGCATAGAACCTTAGTCTCTAGTCTTATCTTGATTTAGACTGTGCTCATGAATACTGTCAAATATTGACTAAATAATCTGTAATTACTGTGATTCTCATTAGGCCTATTATACATGATCATGAGATCAAAGCTTTATTTTACTCTCAAAAGCTATATTTTTTACTGTTAAAAACATCAACCATGTCTCCTACTTGCTGGGTGCTCCATTTTTCTACTTATTTCCCTCTCCTGGAGCAATGCTTTCAGTTGTTGAAGTTATATACTGTCATCACAAGGAGTAATTTTACCATCTTCATTAGAGAATGTTTGAAATTTTCTGTAATGTGTTTTTTAAAAGCATTATATAGATTATTGGCCATGCCTGTATTTCATCAGAATCTTTATCCAAAGTTCATTTAGCTCAAAAAAATTTAGCATTTTAGACAAATTATCAATGTAGGGTAGGTTTAAGCAATACAAATTAAAACCAATTTATTTATTCATGCCTTTCATTGATAAACAAACATGTTAGGGGGATCATCAGGAAAAAGCTACAATTTCTTCTTTAATGTGAACACTTATTAAGCATTAGAGACCTCCAAATAAGCCTTCCATAACTAAATATTCCTCAACTGAGATGTCTTCCTGATAGACCAGAATTTGGTAAAAGAGCACACAGCAAGTCCTCCTGCAGTGCAGTGAGCTGGTAAATTTTTACAAAATGGGTGTGACCTCTCCCCCATTCCCAGTGTCCAGGGACCACTATTTTATTCTCTTTTTTATGAGATCAGTTTTATAGTTTCCTCAAATGCCTCCTAATATGCAATGTTTACCTTTGCTACAGTTTGGATCAGTCATGTCCCCATGTATTAAATGTTTGGGGGCCAGCCTGTGGCTCTACTGGGAGATAGATCCTGATGGAAAGAAGTTAGGTCAGGGGAGTAGGCCTGAAGGGGATACTGGAACCACAGCCCAGTCCCGCTCTGTTTGCTTCCAGATCATCTTAGTGCAATATCTCCCTCCACCACCTTTTCCTGACATGATCTACTATGCTACTAAAGCAACAGGACCAAGCCACCATGGACTGAAACCCCAAGAATCATCAGTCAAAATAAACCCTATTCCTTATTAAATGGATTCTCAGTTATTTCGTCACAGTGTTAAAAACTAGCACATGGCAAATTTCAATTAACATGACGATCTACCATCCTATCCAGCTTGACACAAATGATAACAGAGAGGTCAGATCAGATGTCCAAATACCAGAGAGAAAAAATTAGTTTTGCTATTCTATACCATAGTAGGGCAAATACACTCTATGATTATCTATGACATATTTCAAAATAACCAGAAAAGAAAATACAAAATTTCTCAACACACAGAAACAACTAGTGTTTGATGAAATGTGAAATGTGCTGATATGATCATTATACATTATATATATTTATCAAATTATTACAGTGTAGGGCTAAGGATTTAGCTCAGTTGGGCTGCCACCTGCCTCGCAAGCGCAAGGTACTGAGTTTGATCCCCAGAACCAAAAAACAAAAAAACAAAACAAATTATTATAGTGTACTCATAAAATTATACAAACATTGTGTTGATAAAAAACGTGTGTAGGCTCACGAAAAACATTTCTTTCCTATACTCCTTACTTCCCTTCCTTTCCTTCTTTGTGCTTCTTTTAGCATGAACTTGGAAAACTGAACAGCTTTAGAAATATTGAAGTCATATTTTATAGAATATTTATGTTTATAATTAACCCAATAGGTAAAGTCAAAATTACCCTCGATAATTCATTACTATCCTATGTTCAGTTTAAAGAAGGCAACCTTGCTTGATAATATCTTCAAATATGAAAAATAAACATCAGAGTGTATTGTATTACATTAAAAAGGAGGGAATGGACAGACAGAAGAATGATAGGATAAAAAGCTCAGGGACTGTAAAATTGCCTAGATTAACCATACCTTGCTTTTCTCTGGATTTTCTCTTCTTGGGTGGAGGGTCTTCACACACATACACAGACAACTAAAATGATTTGATCAATCTTGCACTCTCACTTACTTTCTCCCTCCGTCTTCCCCTCCTTTTATTTTCTTTCTTTCTTCCTTTTTAATTACTGGTGTGTATGAAGAAGGAAGGAGTGGACAAATAGGCATGTCTGCATCAGTGTAAATGTATCTATGATACAACCTTACAGTATTATTTTTCTTCTTCAGACTTGAACAATGAAATAGTTTTAAATAATTTCTTGAACTATTTATGTGTAGCATCCTTTCCTCTCCAATTCCAATCATGACAAGTTCCTATACTACCAACTTATCAGTTCTGGGCTTGAACTGAGTCTCTGAGACAATCATTTTCAATTTTCCAAACACAGGAAAGGCTCACATTCAAAAAATTTATTATATTTTATTTAAAATTTATTAAAATAATCACCCCTTTTATTTACTAGCACAATGAATATAGTGGTTAAGATGTTTGAACTTCAATTAACTTGCACAATAAAGAGAATTATGCTGGTTCTGTTGGTTGGGGGATCTCACAGTGGCTCTCAAGATCTAAAGAACTGCTACAGTTTTCAGGGCAAAAGACCAGAACCAGGATCTGGTCAGCCGCCGCATCACTCAGCATTACAGTCCTAGCAGAAATAGAGCTTCTTTTAGCAATGTTTGCATAGCAATCCTGGAAAAATAAACACTGTTTCTTCTTGAGCCTCAGGCCTGATTCATCATTCCCAAAAGAATCACATCTGTATTACACATTTATAACAAAATTCCTGGATCTCATATCAAAAGAGAGAAAGTGGCAGAAAAAGTACACTTGACAGTCAACCACAAACTACCACGTGCACCTTGGGAAATTCACTAGGATGTAGAAAAACCTGTGTTATGCTAGTTGCTTTCCTTGTAATTATCTATAATCTGTACTATAAACTAAGAGTCTCTCAATAGTCCTGAGATTTGCATTCTCTGGAAAAAAATCAGTTTTACTTAAAATTATACATTTCACTTCAATGCTAATATGATGAGCTAGATATTCTTAGAGAATTTGGACGGCACCTACCTGGAATTTGAAGTGGTTCTACTGAGAGAAGTTAAGGATGACTTTGTGGGTTTTATGAATTGCAAAAGAACAGAGTAAAGGAAATCTGTACCAAGGTGTGGAAAATTAAGGATGGTGACAATAGTTCTAACCAAAGATATAATTCAATCTCATACTTTCTTTAAACTTCTTTCTCAATTAAAAAAGCTATGTCAAAAATTGGGCTAAGGCAAAATGGGCTAATCAATAAAGAAATAAACTTAAAATCACAAAAATTAATAGTCTAGTTCCTTTCCAAAACCAGAAGCCACAAAACTGAATCTCGTCTCATTTTTGTCAATAGCTGCTTAAGAGTAATTTGGAAAACTATATGAGATTGTTGCTATACAGGTAAATAAATGGGTTGAAGTTCAAAATAATCAATAGCATATTTTTTCTTAGATTCATAAATACGTTTTGGATACCTTCTACAAAATCAGAAAATGATTAGATATGGTAGTATATATTTAACAGATTACCCACAATGTAAGAAAGGAATCAATCTTTAAATTCTTGAAATAGTCATTTCATGAAAATTCATAAGCTTTCTATAGTTGTGTAAGGCCAAGTATGAGCATATAAAATATTCAGTTTTTTTAATTTAATATGACTTACACTGTATTTATTTTTAACTTTCAGTTTCCATACAAATGCTTTTTCCTGCCTAAACAAGACACTGTACCATGAAAATCCAGATCATTAGAATATCTATGGATATATCTATCAAAATCTCATCAGCTAGTTGGTTGACATTCATACTGAAAAATAACATTGATTATTTTCATATAGGTTTAAGAAATAATAACAAACTGTTGGGCAGTTAGTATGTGCCAGTGATTTTCAAAGCAATTTAAGGGATAAATATTTTATAATAGATTACTTATGCTAGAAATTAACATATGTTGCCATTAAAAATCTAAAGCTTAGAAATGATCTATAATCAAGACAGCCAGCATTGAATCAAGTTTAACTTCAATGTGTTACAGTATTTCTTTTACTAAATTCTTTCCTAATTATAGACTTTACCAGTAGCAAACATTATTTTCCCTACCACGTATTTCATTCCTCCTAAGTGAATTAGATATCTCTACACATTGCAGTGTAACTTATAGCAGCTCCCTACTGACAAAATATACTTCCATCCCACCTGTAAATGTCTCTTTGTGATTTACCTTAGCCTGTAGGCGGCGAACCTGTGTGATGCACCTGCCATATCTGCACAGAAATTTTAGCAAACACTGGAATTGTTTCTCTTTTCCCTTTGCCTTGAGGATAGTATTTAGTTGGAAACTAAATATGTATGCCCTTCTTACCTGATTCTAAGAGTAGCAAGACATGTGCAGAAAATAAATAGTCAAAAATATTTAACATCAAGGAGAACTGTTTGCTGGTATAAATCACTGGGATTTGGAGTTTTATAGAACTGCAAAGAGCTACTAAGTACAAGTACTATGAACATTGACCAGAATATTTATTGTGATTCTAAGACTGAAATAAATGGGGTCATCGTAGAATATTCAGTTTCCCAAAAGAAAAACAAAACATCACATGGAGAAAGCTTTTTGTATTCATCATTCAAAGTAGTCGGTAGCTATGAAGCCTTCAGTACATCTTGGGAATATGAAGACAAAAGTGACACATTAACACTAGAGAGCCAAAACCTAGGAAAATTTTGGATATCACTGTGTCACCATCCCAGGTGGGAATTACTCACCTCCAGACTTTTTTGATGTACGAAACAAAAGGGGAAATCACTGTACTTATCTAAGCCACTGTGGTTAGTTTTGTATTAGTCACACTGAAAGACAGTCTCAATTGTAACAAGAAGTCCTCTCAACTTTCTAAAAGATCTTTATGCCTTGTATGCATTGAGAGTTATATAAGGAAGAAAAGAATGAGGACAGAAAGCAAGAAGGCCAAATGGCTCCTGACTCTTGTCTGTGGGCCTTGGCCTGCTCCCTAGCCTCTTTTCGTGGGGCTGCCTGTGTGTCCTCAGAATGTGGCAGAATGTGATTCAAGAGACAAAGGCAGGATCTGCGGCATCCTTTATGTCCTGGACAGAAGTTATACCTCCCTTCCTCAAGACAGGCCGAGGGATCTACAGAAAGACGCAGATGTGAGAAGGAGAGCATATCGTGGCCATCTTGGAGGCTGATCTCCCTACAGAACTTTGGACTCACTTAACAAGTAGGAAATAAAACATAAACTCCGAGAAACTAAAAGAATTAATAAGGACAAACCGTATTAACATTTTTAGTAGAATTGCTAAATAAAGACAAAAGCACAAGCTTTTTCTTTTTTAAAAAAGCATACATTTCAAAAGGAAGAAAAGAAAAAGCAAAACTATTAGCCGTGGGACTAGGGATTTAGCTCCGTGGTGCTGCCACCTGCCTCGAAAGCGCAAGGTCCAGAGTTCGATCCCTGGTACCAAAAAAAAAAAAGAAAAAACTATTAGCAGTGACAAAAGACATGCAAATTCAAGCATTTGAAAAGGAAATATTAAAAAATTAAAAATAATATTAATTACAACTAAATCTGCTCTTGTGAAGGACATTGATAAAAGAATGGAAAGACAAGTTACACATTGAAAGAAAACACAAAAGAGATGCATGATAAAGCATTGTTGCCCAAAATACGTATACAAAATCCCTTAAAATTCACCAGTAGGAAAATAACCCACTTAACAAATGGGGCAGAGACCTTTAGCATGTTGCTAAAGAAGATATAGATGGTAAATAAGAAAGTGAAATGCTGTTCTACATTGTAGGTCATGAGGGAAAACAAACTAAAAGAATAATGAAATACCCCTACATGCTTTTTAGAATGGCCAAAATCCAGGAAATAGAAAACATGAAATACTGGTGAGGATGAGGAGCAAGAGGAACTTTCATCCACTTCTGGTGGGAACATAAATTAGTAAGTCAATAACTATTTATATATTTAGAAGATAAATTTGGGGGTAATTTCTTATGTAGCACTGCATCATTCACCCAGCACTACAAAATTTTCTCTGAGGATTTTTACTATACTTCCAATGCTCTTGTAGGAACTCATATGTCATTTCACTGTTTCCTAAAGAATTTGTGTTTTTGTCCTGTTTCATTTTTCTTGGCTATATTCACTACCTGAAAGTGTTTTCTTTTTCTCTTTGCTGTATACATTATCTGAAAGTGCTTTCATTTTTTTCTTCATATCTAAGAGGCACTTGAATGGTATCATCTTTGATTCCTTGAATAACTCTATTTCCATTTAACTGAAAAATGTATTCTTCCTTCCTTCAATAATTCCAAAGTAGTAGTCATTTGCTTTCAGTGTTTATAAACATAAGTCTGTTCTGTCCTCTGCTCTACTGTTTTCCAGGAAAACTTCAATAGAAGTCTGATTTTTCTACTCTATATAGATCAGATTCTCTTCCTAATTTTATGGAGTCCCATGGCTGCCAAGTTCAACAATAGTCTGATTTTCTCCCCTATTAAAAAAAAAAATCACCTTTTCCTGTTCTCAATTTTCTGGAAGATTTCATCTCCTGCTTATTAGAGTTCATGATTTTTACCAAGATGTGACAGGATATATGATAGTGCCTTCTCTTTAATGCAGCCTACAATTTAACCTTTTAAATCTGCAAATTCAGGCCTTCCTATAACTCAAGAAAACAGTCTGGTATTGTTTACTTAATCTCTTTTTTCTGTTTGTTTTTCTCCTTCAGGAAAACTTATTCACATTCAGTCTCTTAGATCTATTTTATAAATCTTTTAGCTTTTATTTATTTGTCTGTGTTGAGCTATTTCATGAATCTTACAGAATATTAATTCAGCTTTGGTACTGATCACGGTCTTTTAATGCATAAGCTGAATTTTCTACATATGACTAATTTGACTCTATGCACCAAGAAAACTTATAGTACTGCTGTTAATCATTTTTTTTCCAATGGTAGGGATTAAATCCAGGGCTTCAGGTGTGCTAAGTGGTCTACTTCTGAACCACATCCCTACCACATTTTTATTTTTATTTTTGAGAAAAGTCCTCACTAAATTGCTAGGTGGCCTCAAATTTACAATCCTCATGGTTCAGCCTCCCAAGTAGTTGGGATTATAGCCATGCACCACCTCACCACCTAAATGCTGCTTTTTATTTTTGTTTTAATTTGAGACATGATCACTTTTCTCTAGCAATTCTGAGTTACTGGGCTTTGATTATTCAACCTGTTCCTTCTGGTGGGAAGAACAGGAAGAGCAGGGTTTTATACATTTATTTATGTATGCACTGATTTTCTGGCTTGACTTGGCCTCATGTCTACATGGTGGACAACATTAAACTGTGAATAGGAAAGTGACTACTCACGCAGTGAGTTTGCTGATTAAGGGCAAAGCATCAGCCCTGCTGCAGGCCCTTGCCTGATGGATCTTTCCTTCCATATGTTCCTACTCTCTAAACAGGGAAGACCAAAACTGCTTTTTCCCCCTGGCACTTTGGAAATACCCAGGCTGCTCTTAGTCTATTCCTGGCATTTTAACAATCTCACTAAGGTGAAGGGATTTGTCCTAGATGTCACTAATTCTGGCCCCAAAAGCTCCATCCAGGAACCTCTTCCTTCCACTGAGGTCTTCGGGCTTTTAGGCCATATTCCAAGCAATTTCCTGTTCCTCTCTGGGATCACTCTAAACCCTGCCTCAGCCCCACCCGCAGCCTCCAGTGTCGGCTATGGGCACAGAAGAGGCAGATAACCTGCATCTGGATGGAGAGGGGAGGAAACCCATGTTTGACCGCCCATTTGAAGAATTTCTCATACTAGATTTAAAATGGAGTTTTTGTATGCGTAATGCAGTTCAATACAGCTCCTTCAGGGAGCTCTAGGGAACATGCTTCTCAGCACAGGGAGGGTGTGGGCTGAATATTTTTCCTTAGAGTTGCAAGACTGAGGCCCTCACTCCTCTCTGTCAGCTGGGAGAATCTCTAATCCTGAAGCGCCCCATATTCCTTCTCATGCTTTCTGCTTGGTCCTTCTGGCTCTCCTTTGTCCATTACATCTCTTAAACATTGTCTGGCTTTAGGTTTCCAAGTGATTACACTGGGCCTAACAAGTAATCATTATTTAATTTACCCATTCATTTAATAAACCCATTCTACCATGTCCTATAACATAGACACAAACTCTAGAAGTTATGGCACAGACACTTTGAAGAGCTTGTGCCTAACACAGCATAACTAAATACTGTTGGGTTAACACCTTTTAGGCAGAGTCATTAACTATAAAGGAGAATGATTATTTATTGTTTCAAAGACAATAGTAATGGGTACAGCTCTAAATGCAGTAATTTAATTAACACCATAAAAAGTAGTTTCTACAGTTCCAAGGAGGATGATAAAGATGGTAAAAATTCTATCAAAGAAATTGACAGGCTCAAGAAAAGGCTGTGGACAACAGAGCCCAACTTGTACAAACACTGAAAAGCTTCATTTCACTAGCAAGTTTATATTGAATATGTTTGTAGGAGGAGTTTCTATGAAGTATTCAGGTTGGGAAAGCAGTGGAAAACATCACATTGGATGCAAAAAGTAATGATGAAAGGATCCTGGATATACCTTTTTTTTTTTTTGGTACCCGGGATGAACTCGGGTCCTTGCGCTTGCGCAGCAGGCGGTGAAACCACTGAGCTAAATCCCCGGCCCCGATCCTGGCTATACTTACTACACTTAATATTTTAGATTGAAAGTCTAAGAAAAACAGTGTACCTGAAGCTAAAATATATGCAGATAGTACATGGGAGAGTAGACCAAGAAATTTTGTTTCTAGAGTATGTTTAGTACTCTGATAGAATTTAGGGTTTGTCTCCCTAAATCGGGGAATTACTTAATCCTGTATGTGGAATGGAAGGTACATGAGTAGGTGACCAAAAATCCAAAATATTGCAGAATTGTCTTTACATATTCATTTTTCAATTCTTTCTTACTAATTAGTGTCTTGTCACATAACTTTATCAAAACTGATGATAGAATAAAAAAGATATATCGAAACAATGGAAATATCTTTTTTTCATGGAAAATCTAGTAGAAACAATGTAAATTTAATCTTTGGAAGAATATTTCCTAGAAATCCTAATGATACCAATATTAAACTTGATGCCCTTTTGGCCCTTGCTTTTTCATAAACTGCTTTCTCTCAAATGCATAAAAATATTTGGCCAAATTGTAGAGTTTCTAACAGATTGTGTTTTCATACCAACTTATTCAACAACTTCAAATAACACCTTTGATTTCTAAATACTTTTATTGATTAGGTTCCAGAGGTGCAAAAACCCAAAATGTTTATACACCATTTTGTGTGATAATACTTCCCCGAGATTTTCTTCGTGATTTCCACAGATGTTCAATGTTAGCACTAAGTTTTCAAATCCTGAAAAAAAGTAAGAAAAATGACAGTATAATGGTTCTATCATTGTATAATGCACAAATTACAAAAAAAAATTATTCAAAAGTATGCTTTTCTCCCTAAAATTAAGAACTAGAACTTGGTGAGAAATATTAGAGTACATTGGTAAGTCTTTAGGTTATTTTTTTTTTTCTGTGTGTTTTGTTTGTTTTTTTGCTGCTTTGAAATGATAGCTATGTTGCTTTGGCTGGATTCAAACTCCTGAACTCAAGTGATCCCCATTTCAGCCTCCCTAATAGCCAGTACTAGTAGCAGACTACAGCTGTACACTGCAGTACTCAGTAAGTTTTGAACGGCCTAATTTTTAAACTTCTCCTGAATTGCTCTCCTGTTTCTTTGTTATATGGACAATTCTTTAAATCATATTCTTTCATTTTCATGACAATTAAAAACTCTTAAAAATTAATCATTCTATTTTTCTAATTTTGACCTAACTAACTTAAAGATTTAAGCTACTAAATGCATAAGAACAAATTATGACATTAAAAGAGATCATTCTTCTTTTAAAATTAATTTTACTGGTATATTCTAGATACACATAATGATCACATTCATCATAAGGAGTTTGTAGCTGTACATAATATAACCTCACATTCTTCTTTTCCCCAGTCCCCTCCCCTCCCTTCAAACCCTCTTCCCCTCCTTATTTATAAAAGCTCTGTTTGCATTTTCCCCTTCTGTTCTGTTCTTTTCCCTTCCTTCTTCCCTTACCTTCCCTTGTTCTCTTTCTCATTTGAACATTTTCTTTCCATTTCCCAATATCTATCATACATTTTGGTCCTTATTTACCCTTTCAGTTTCTCACACTAGAGAAACAATGTGATATTGAAATGTGTGTCCGATTTATTTCACTGAAGAGTATGGTCTCAAGGTGCATCCATTTAACTCAAAATGTTTCAGTTTATCCTTCTTTATGCCAGAGTGGTACTCCATTGTACAACAACAACAACAATTTTAAAAAAACCCACATCTTCATTATCCATTTGTCCATTGATGAGCATTTGGGCTGTTTCCAAGATTTAGCTATTATAAACTGTGCTGCTATAAACATGGGTGTGCATATATGGCAGTGATATGATGTTTTAACTATTTTGAGAAGGTATCAATAAGAGGAATATCTGGGTCAAATGAAACCTCTAGTTTTAGGTTTTTGAGGACTCTTCACACTGATTTCCATAGTGGTTACATGAGGTTATACTCCCACCAGCAGTGGAGAAGAGTTTCTTTTTCACCATAGCCCACCCAGCATTTGTTATTGGTTGATTTCTTGATAGTTGCCATTCTTTCTGGGGTGAGATTGAATCTCAGTGGTGTTTATTTTGCATCTCTCAAATTACTGATGATGCTGAACATTTTTTCACATATTTATTTGTCATTTCTATTCCTTGCAGATGCCCATTTTGGATCGGATCTAAAAATTTGAAGGTCTGATTTTTTTTTTTGGTTCTTTATATATTCTAGATATAGTCCTTTTTCTGAGGAACAGCTGACAAATTTTTTTCCCATTCTGTGGGTTGTCTCTTCACTCTATTGATAGTTTCTTTTGATGAGCCAAAGCTTTTTAATAAGATGAGATACTGGTTGTTGATATTTTTATAGTATTTCCTGTGTGATCTGGGCTTTGTTCATGAAGTATTTGGCTACACCTCCGTCTTTAAGAGCTCTGCCTATTTTCTCTTCCAGCAGATTCAGTGTTTCTGTTTTAATATTTAGATCTTTGATACATTTCAGTATTAGGTTAGTGTGTGTTGAAAGAAATAGGCCTAAGTTTAACCTTCAGCAAGTGGAAAGCCAGTTTTTCCAGCACTGTTTATTTAAGAGGCTACATTTCTTCCAGGGAAGGTGCTTGGCCCATTTTTCAAAGATAAGGTGGCTGAGTGTGTTTGGAGCTGTTTGTGTTTCTTCTGATCTGTTTTATTGATTCTGGTTTTTGCCAGTACCATGCTGGGGTTTTTTTCACAGTAGTTCTATAGTATATTTCAAGACAGGGATTGTGATACCCCCCACTTTGCCTTTGTTGCTCAGAATTACTTTTGTTATTCTAGGTCTCTTCTAGTTCCAAATGAATTTTAGGATTATTTTTGCTAGTTCTGCGAGGTGTGCTATTGGTATTTTGATCAGGATTGCATTAAATCTTTATAGCAATTTTGCTTCCAAGTTGTAGCTATTATGAACTGTGCCGCTATAAACATAGGTGCACACATATTGCTGTGGTATGATTCTTTTAATTCTTTGGCAAAGATATCCAGCAAGGGAATAGCTGGGTCAAATGGGACCTCTAGCCCTAGTTCTTTGAGGTATGTCCACACTGATTTCCACAGTGGTTGCACCAGTCTGCATTCCCACCAGCAATGGAGAAGGGTTCCTTTCTCTCCACACCCCCGCCAGCATTTGTTATTGGCAATTTTGGAAGTATGGCCATTTTCACTATATTGGTTCTTCCTACCCAAGAACAAGGGATATCTTTCCATTTTCTGACATCCACTTCAATCTTTTTCAGTGTACTGTAGTTTTCAACATAAAGGTCTTTTATTTCCTTTGATAAATTGATTCCTAAGTGTATCTCTTTTTGACACTCTTGTGAAAAGTGTGGTTTCCCTAATTTCTCTCTCAGTAAGTGTGTTATTTGTGTACAGGAATGCTATTGATTTTTGAGTGTTTACTTTGTATTCAGCTATGCTACTAAATTTGGTTATTAAATCTAGAAGTCTTTTGGTGGAGTTTTTGGAGTCTTCTGTGTAGAGTGTAATCTGTAAATAATGATAGTTTAACTTCTTCCTTTCCTATCTTTATTCCTTTTATTTATTTATTTTGCCTAATTGCTGGGGCTAATGTTTCCAGAACTATATTGAACAGGAGTGGTGATACTGTAAATCCTTGTCTTGCTCCTGATTTTAGAGTGAAAGTTTTCAGTTTTTGACCATTTAGTATGATGTTGGCTGTTGGTTTGTCACAGATGGCTTTTATTGGATTGAGATAAGGACCATCTATTCCAATCATCTGTAGGTTTTTTTTTTTAAATCAGGAATGGGTGTTGGACTTTGTCAAATGCTTTTTCTGCATCTATTGAGATGATCATGTGGTCTTTGCCAGTGGTTTTGTTAGTATGGTGTGTTACATTTTTTGTTTTGAATCCTACTTGGTTGTGGTGTATGATCTTCTTGATGATTTGCTGCATTCTGTTTTCCAGTATCTTATTTAGAATTTTTGCATCTATGTTCATTAGGGAGATTGGCCTGTAGTTCTCATTTTTGATTGGCTCCTTCTCTGGTTTTGGTATTAGGGTAATTCTTGGTTCCAAGCATGAGTTTGGGGGTGTTGCTTCTCTTTCAATTTCATTAGAAATTCATCAGAGTTTGAGGATTAGTGGCATTAGATCGTCTCTAAATTTCTTGTAGAAATCAGCAGTGAATCCATCAGGACCTGAGCTTTTCTTTGTTGGTAGGTTTTTAATTACATCTTCACTTTTCATAGACTGATAATGGGTTACTTAGAATTGTTATATCTTCTTGATTCAGCTTTGGTAATTCATACATATCTAGGATTCTGTCCATTTCTTCTATGTTTTCTATCTTATTAGAAAACAGATCCTCAAATTAAATATTGATGGTCTTCTGGATTTTTGCAGGATCTGTTGTGATTTCACCATTTTCATTGCTAATTTGGGTCTTGCCTTTCTTTTATAACATTGGCTAAAGTTCTGTCACTTTTATTTAATCTTTCAAAGAAACAGTTCTTTGATTCATTGATTCTTTGTATTGTTTTCTTACTCTCAATTGAATATATTTCTTAAGTACACAGTAATGTGTCAATTTAGCACTACTGATTTTACTATCTTCAGTATAATTTGAAAAGTAATTTTTAGCAATATATCACCTGACATTTTAATTATTAAACTTCTTGAAATTTTTACCTTCTAAAAGCCTTATCCAGTAATTTTTATCACAAGTAAAATATTTTGATATTTTTCTATTTCCTCATAGGTGAATTTTCATATTCTTTTATAAAATTTACTGTTTTTTAAATCTCTAGAAAATCACAGATATATTAACTTCTATACAGTTAAATATATGTTGCCTTCATCTATTAACTGAAGTTCATAAAAAGGTTGAAAGAAAGAGGTGATATGAGCAAAAGTAAGAATTTATTAATACATCAGGATTTAGTGATGATATATCTTTCATCTTGTAGGAAGACAATTTTCCATGAGTTTACTGCATTTCTATTTCTTGTAAGTGAGGCACTGTCATTTTGGGGGGATTTCTCCAATACAAGATAAAAATACTGTCTTCAGAGCAAAAGGAAAGTATACTCTTTGCCTATTATAAAATATTCAGGTTCCCAATGTTAAGGTTCAAAGTAACAGTGCACTGTATGTGTAGATATCCAACTGGAACTTTATCTCACCTCCATGAGATTGGGTTACATGAATGAATATGAGTATATTAATGTTTGTGTGACTTATTTGGCCATGGATAATAAAATTCTTCATCTTTGACTCAGAAATCTCATCTTTTTCCCCAGTATCCGTGGATACTTTGCCTAGTTAACATACTAACTCACAAGTAAAGCAAAAAACTCAGATCCTTAACAGTTTGGGTGCAGCCTTATAAGAATATTAGAATTACATGGCACGATATTTTTCTTTTCATCTCCTCCATTAAACATCAAGGGAAGACATGTATTTGATCAAATCAAATCTAAATTTAAAATGTCAAGCTAAGTGAAGCTAAAAGAAAAGATATATTCAGGATGCTGGTGATTCCAGGGACAGAGTTTCCATTCCATAGCTTGGATGTCACAATATTACCAGAATAAAGAGAGACAGAGTGGAGGCTTTAAGCTGCTAGTTCCAATGCACAAGAAAACAATAAACATCATATAGAGATCATGACGAAAAAGTCAAATGACTAGTACCTGTTAAAATGGCAGCTATTAGTGTCTAATTTTGAAAAGTGAGCTCTTTTTTTGTTTGCTTTTGCAGTACTAGGGATTGAACCCAGGGAGTACAGAGCTATATCCCTCAATCTCCCCTATTTTTTTCTTAGTTTTTTAATTTGAGTGGTGGTGAACCTATGTATGGCATGTGAATTATTTGTTTTTCCTTTAAGACAAAAGATGTTAATGAATGAGTGATTTTTTCCAAACTAAAACCTTAACATTCAGTTTTAATTGTAGTATTGGCTCTTTGCAATAAATAAGAGGGTTTGGGGTTGGAGTTTGGGCGCTTGTCTCTAAAAGATTCACCACCATCACCGGACTCTAGCTGCTAAGTGACTCAAGCTGGCCTTAAACTTGTGATCTTCCAGCCTCATCCTCCCAACGAACTGGGATTACAAGCATTCATCACCAAGCCCTGCCGAGTCCTTCTTTTTCAAATATTTTATCAGGACAAGAGTTGGAAAAATCCAGTTAGCTCTCTTTTCCTCCTTCACATAGCTGTGTATACATACATACATATGTATATAAATTTCTTTACCTTTAGAGTCCTAACTCTGATTACTAGAAACTGTAGAATTTGTTCAGTGCCTGACTTAGATTTCAGGGTCCAGTGATATCAGGGAAAGCTTCTGACTATGAAAGATCCAACAAAGCAGCAGATTTGGACAGATAATGAGGAGAGGTATGCAGGACACACTAAGTAGCATATATTAGTCATTATATATTGCACACATCAAAAATTTTCAAGTGTATAGACAATTTAACTGATGTATTACAATTGATATTTTTCAAAAATCTATTATGTATTATTATTTTTAATATAGCTAATTTGCAACTGGTAGAGCACTCACAAAAATAAATATTTTAAAGGTCTCAGATTCAGACATCTGTATTTTTATGACAATGACATCTTCAAGACATCCTTATTATTATATTCATATACAGCCTGTAGATGGTTATTAAATTAGCACGAACTGCCTACATTACAGCTGCTCTTTGGAAAGAATCCCCTTGAGGAATGTCAGCTTACTTCTTAAGAAAGCTGCCAGGACAGCTTCATAGCTATTAGATGATGATGCATATTAGCTGCTGCATCTGATAGACTTGACCTCCAGAATTTAAATGTCTTCTAGTTTACAGACTAAATATGAAAAGAATGTTCTCAGTTGCAGGTTGGAAATACCTATATTCTAATACAAATGGCAGTTGTATATAGTTACAAAGTTTCTAAAATCTCAGGAATTTTAGTTTCCTATTATTTTATTAGTAACATTAATAATATGTAGCGTTTTTATAGTTAGTCTTTTATTTATATAAATATATTTTTCCCTTGTGGTCAACAAAATGAGGGTCTCTCTCTTTCTCTCTCTCTCTCTCTCTATATATATATATATTTCTCTCTCTCCCTTTAAGTCTGCCTCTTGTGATTCTTTAAACTATTAACCTTGATGTTGTATATCAGACATGATGAAATCATTATTATCCTATATATTTTTGGATTTCTTTATTTCATAGATCATAATTGATTCCACACTTTTGAGGTAGTTAAGGCAATGGAAATATTTTAAATACTTTCTATTTCCTTAATCAGTTATTTAAATTGTTTTTTAATTAAGGTAGCATTTATAAGGTAATATCTCAACAGTTATCAGAGCTTTACTCTGTAATTAAAAAATACTTTTAAAAACACATTTATTAATAAAAGTAGATAATTAAACAGTAAGGATAAAAATAGATGTCATTCAAAACAAAAAAGTATTTGACATGGTAAACAAGTTGCTAAGAGAAAGCAGATAAACACTGAAAAATGTATAAAATGGAATCAAGTATTCCCAAGAATAAAAGTATATATTCACTAAATATCACTATAGACCAGTGATGGTGAACCTTTTAGATACAAGTGGCCAAACTGCAACCCAAAACCCACTTATTTATCACAAAGTTCCAACATTATAATTAAACTTGAATACTGAGGTTTTAGTTTAGAAACAACTCATATATTAACATATTTTGTCTTAAAAGAGAAATAAATAAAATGTGCCATAGGTTCTTCACTACTGCTATAGACATTACTATTTTCAAACCAACTATGTTGTGCTCACTTCGGCAGCACATATACAAACAGGCTATGTCACAATAAGATAGTATGAGTTAAGAGTTTTATTGATTAAATATTTATTCATTCACTTTGAAAATTTAAATTTTTATTGCTAGTAAATTTAAAATCATGCAAGAGATTTTTGCGAGAAAAGGCAAAAAATTTCCATGTAACAAGTCATATGCATTCAGACACTCAAGGAATTATAAATGTAAAAAAATAATTATTTATTGTTATGAAAATATATATATTTTTTATGACTTTTCCTTATGGTCCTGATTTCCAACCCTAATGAAAAGAACACTTTGAAGAACTAATAATAACGAGTTTATCAGAGCACTTGAAAAAGGTGTTGGTAGTAATAAATATGTTCTTATTACTAACAACCCAATGTAGCATATATATACAGTAGCATACATATTGCCTAAATGTGTAATACCTTCATGCTTTCAGACTCTTTAATAATTGCAGTACTCTCAGATCCTAATTCTTTTATAGTCTTTGTATGACTGAGGTAGGTAGAGGAAATATATTTCTAGCTGTCTTGGCCTAAGGAATAATTTTGAGTCTTTAGTGTACTGTTTATGACTGATAAATATTTCCAGCTGAAGAAAATGAGCATGTGTTAATCCTAGCTAGAATGAAAAAAAAAATAAAGCAAAAATCAAGGAGAGCATTATGAAGGCTAGGAGCATTTAGGCAAGGCAATATATAATAAGGAAGGAAAGGCTGAAGAGTGTAACTAGAATGAAGCTGATTTGTCTTTTCAGTACCTTTTATTTACTATCAAAATGTGTCTGCCTTCTCCAAAGAAAAGAACCTACTAATCATTTTAGTCACTATTGCAAGGCTACCAGAAAAGATTACTGCATGAAGGCAGAAGGAACTCTCACCCTCATTCTAAGACTACCATCTGGGCAATAGTAGACTCCCTAGCTCAGCAATCATTTCAAATAACGAGATAATCTGTGTGGTTTTTTGTGAAGTCACAATCATTCTACAAATCTAAGTTGTCATCTCTGCATCTACAAAGATAAACACCACAAAACAATCTTAAATTCCCTTTGGAGGAGTGCAGAAAGTTAGGGAATGATTTATTGTTTGCACCTAATCCAAGTTTATTTTGTAACTATATATTAGTTTGGAAGTATGTGGACAGTATTATTCCCTTCTGTAACATATTTTCAATTCTCTCTGGATAAATGTATGAGATTTACATTAAAAGTGAACATAATTTTGTTCATAATCCTTCAAGGCTTAAGTTTAGCTTGAAGTATTGACTAGCAGGAGACTCTGTTGCATAGCTTAAGTGAAGGTCATCAGACCTGAATTAGAAATAAAAGGCATGGGAGTACTTGTACAATCAGACCACATCTGGGGCAAGAAAATAGAGATGGACTAAGAGAACCCATATACAAAACTGTAGAACAGTAGGAATTAACCTGGGAACAAGTAGTTCTCGGAGCAAACAGAGTTAAATGTCTCCTCTTGCTTTTGCAAAAAGATCTCTAACATAACAGCTTTCCTACAGTAGTTATAAAGAGAAAATAGGCTTCCAGTGAGTCTGCTTGGCTCCATCTGGTGGTGGGGAGGTGGCACACTCAGGCACAATGGCAGAATGTCACGCCCCACCCTGTCCTGCTGAATTAGGATCCACAATTAAAATCTCAAGGGGATGTTTATGCACAGTAAAGTCTGAGAAGCACTGCTCTAAAGAACACGTGGAATTGCTGACTAATTGCTTCTTCCATGACACTGGTCAATTCCACATGGACAATAAATCCTGGAGTCAATTACCTCTGTTGTTCCCCCACTCTTTCATTGATGGTTGGAAGTCAACCAAGACCAGAAAGAGATAGAAACTACCTATGTTCATGCTCTGAGGTCTGGCTGGTTCCCACTCATCTAAGCACCTACAGGACGCGGGTGATTTTCCTGCCCTTTAAATCACCCTGATGGGAAGATGCAATGGAGCCTGAAGGGAACATACCATACTTCTTGATTTTCAGGTGACAATACCTTAAAGTGGCCACATTAGCTTCGTGGAACATTTTCTAAGACAATGTGACAAGTTTACATGAATGAGAATGTTTCAGATTTGGTTTTGGGGTTTTTTTGTAGAAAATAATGGCTAATACAACATTTTTTCAGAGATTAAGAAAAATGTTAATACATTTTATGAATCACATGAATAAATGTTACTATATTAATTAGGTATTGCTTCTTGTTTCTAAATAGAAATATTATACTATTAATGTTTAATGCTCTATGAAATAAAATAATTCACTACTAAGCAGTTTAATTTCTCATTTTCTACTTGCAAGTCTTAAGTAGGTTTTTACGCATTATCATAAAAGATTGTGTCAGAATTTATTTCCTAGAGAGTAAGCAAAAGATAATAAATTAACTCACAGGAAGTTTCAAAATCTAGTAATTTTCTTTCATAAATTGTGTTTCCATCCCCTTTTAGTCCATACACCATCCTCATTAAAGAACGGCTTCCATATGGAGACCCTGGAAATCAACCCAAGTACAATCTCCTAAATCAGTTGCAGCAAGTGGGCTGTTGTTCCTGTAGCAAATACTCAGACACTGTATGGTAATGACAGTGGGGCCTGTTATTGAACAGCCTTTTCTCCTTCAGAGAGATATTGGTTTGGAAATTTTCCAGTACACAGAGATTTTCAAAACAATGCATTTTTACTAAAATTCTGTTCTTTATGTAAAGCTAGAAATGAAAAAACATAAATCATGTTTGTCTTTCTTATAAAAATGTGGTAAAAATGGAGCTTGTATTAAATTTAGAAAGTTATCCTCGAGATGAAGATGCTTTATACTAACTGTAAAATGAGGAGAATTGTAAAAAATAAAGATACAGCTTTTATGCACTTGATCAGATATCATTGTAAAGTCTAAAGGTATGTCTAAAGGTAGCTGATTTAGAAATTGCAATCATATTTTAAATTTTTTAAATTATGTTATTTTTATTGTAGTTACTAGAAATAAGTGTTTTATGCTAATGTTATTCTTGAATGTGTCTAAATAAATTAATAACTTCAGCAGAGAAAATTTTCAAGATTAATGTAGTTCTTTGAGGATAATTTAAATCAGTGCCACAGTTATAAATAATTAATAGGATATAGACATTATCTGAAAATTTTTTAAATGTTTTATAAATAATCAGATAGCTTATGATTCCTAGAATGTATTCCTCATAATTGTAACTTCAAATTAGCATTTTTGAAGAATAGAAGTAATGACAATACAAGAGAATGGCACTGTGAACCAGAAGTTTTTAAAGTGATAATCTTCTAAAATTATTTTTGCTGAATTTGTTGGTACAAGCTCTCACAAACATGAAAAACAAAAGAATGCTTTCCAATTATGCTACATAAGTGTTTCTAGAAAGCTATGAATACAAAGTACAGCCCTATTGCAACTCATGGTTCTAGATCCTTAATAGTGAGGAAAAATCTGAAAATTTCTAGACCGAAGATTTACAAAATTAGCCTAAATAAATCTCCTATGAAACAATGCTGACATAAAACCTAAATATCTCTATAGAATTGGAAAAGATAGGCTGGCTATCACTGAAATACTGCTCACAGAAAATCAGTGATGCCAGACTGTTGCTAGAAATGTTCCAGACAATTCTGTGAGATCATAAAGAATAGGAGCAAGTGTAACTTCATTATAGATCCATCTACATTTTCCAGCATCATCATGATAGACTCTGAAGTGGAAGCCAAGAGAATAATAATAAAATTTCAATAATCTTGATAGAAGTTAGCACATGGTCCTCCCCTATTTCTAAGCTTCAACCTCTACAAGGACTGGAAGAATTTTAAATCCAATGTGGTGCGTCTCTGATCAAGTTTGAAAACTACTGATATAACTTAAAGCAGGAAGAATTTAAGAAATTAGAGCTCAATATGATGGGACATATCAGCAAGTTATTCTTGCTTCCATTCTTAGTAAGTGGACTCTGGACAGCCAGGCTTCCGATTTACATGGCCATCCCATGATTGGCTTCCCTGGACCACACCAATTAAAAAGGAATTATCTTGGGCTGCACATAAAAATGTAATACAGTTAATGTATATAAATAACAACACATATATTTGTTATATTCTATATAATTTTTATACTTGTATAATGTATACAAGTAACAAAACCTTATTTATATTTTAACTTACTGAATTAATTTTTTAAATTACACAAGCCCAGTTTTAATTTTTAGATAAGAAAATTGACATAACAAAGAATGCATGTTTTCAAGGCACACATGTATATAGGTAGGCTGAAATACTATTAGTAGTAATCACTGCACATTACTCTCAAATTGCACAAGTTCACTTAATGTCTGATGGAAGCAGGTTTATTCATACCTAGAAAGTGATGGAAAGATTAACTATGCGGAGGACACAGGAGACAGAGTTAGCACTGCACTGTGCGCTCCCCGACGTAGCATTCAGTTGTCACTTAGGCAATCTGTAGTCCAGTACCAAATGTTCAAGTCATGAAAAATATGGCAATACATTCATAACGTTAAAAGTTTATCATCTTGTGGGGCCACATTACCAGCTGTCCAGGGCCACTTGCTGAACCCTTGCTCTAGATTTTATTTATACTATATACCTCTAATTTGTTCTGTATGCTGAAAACACTAAATCTCTGCATTGAAAATGTTCTGCTTCCCAGACTGTAGGATTGGAATCCTGCTTTACTCTTATCCAAGTAGGTAACTTCCCAGGGACTCCACCCTGATTGCAGTTCTTGTCCAGTGACAAAAATTTGCTACCTGATGTTTTTCTTCAATGCTTGCATACTTCTTATCCTTGAGCTTCTCAATTCTGTGGTCTAACTGTTGGACCTGCTATAATGATTTCTTTGTGAAGCATATACTCCTTAGGTATTTTTATGCCTTTGAATATAATACAAAATTGGATTATCTCCTATGAAGTTGCTTATTTTTTCTAGGAAATATAACTTTAATAAATTTTCATAGTCATTGTCCCTAGCTATGTCCTCACAAGCAGGAAGCCTTGCCATGCTTGAATTCCATCCCATAGGAATGAAAAAATAGATTGATGCTGGAGCAATTCTAGATATGCTCAAAAAGATTAAGAAGATCCATTCAAACCTTTAATGCTCCACAATCCTCCATCTTCAGGCCTTTTAATCCCCTATCTAAAACTGGCATATTCTGGCCATGAATATGTGCTGTACCCAGCTCTTATTTTAAGGAGCAGAAGGACTGCTGCACGCTCAACCTCCCACAGCTCCATGCCAAAGCCATGCTTCCTGCACAATGTTCCTGGCTGTTACTACATTTAGAGGTATACTAAAGCCAACCCATTCCTGGTTTGAATGTTCCAACAGCTCGGTAAGCCTTTCCTTCTTAGAACTGCATGCAAAGACTTTCCCCCTCAACCCTCCTTATTACCCTGTCTCCTTCACAAGGGTCAAACCTAAACTGTGGTCTCTCAGTTTTCCTCTCCTCTAATTCCCTAACAGAAATTTTCCCTGACAAGCCTCTCATGCAGATAATCCTGTCTCGTGTTCATTGTTTAGCAGACCCAAACTAACAAAAGCATGATGGGGATGACAACTGAAGGCGTCCAGGGACAGTCACCCCAACATGTGCCATCCTGGTTGCTGATTATTTAGATCTGAAGGAAATAAGAGAGCTGCAAATACTAGAAGTGACTACTCTGATAACCTCCATTTCTACTTAAAGCCTGGTTTTGCCCAGGAAGTAAACAATGACCTCTGGTCTCTGCTCTGAGTTCTCATTTAACTAAACTGATAATGCAGGAAGAAAGATGATTGAAGCCTGTCAACACACCTTGACAATCCTTTGTCACACTCCATTGCCTTGTATTTCAGTCCTACTCAGTATTCAAAGAGAATCATTTACAATCCATTGTCTGTACTGTGGGCCCAAGGGACTTTGTCAGAGATGATGTTTCTCCAAGCCCATTAAATTCACCTGCAAACCACTTACTATTTCTCTAAAAATTATGCACATTCTCCATTCTCTCCCTCTCCTAGGAAAAATCATGAATCATGTTGGGGAGGTGAATAATTGTGTTTTGTGACTGTCTCTGTGCACATAAAAACTTTGTGTATCTTTCCCTTTCATTCCCACACAACAAAAGCACTTTGATAATACATTACATAATTTTATATATTACTAAATAACAGATGTATTAACTGGTCTATATGAATATCTAAGCAAAATAAGAAACTGATATTTGGTTCTGAATTTTTCACTTCAGAAATTCTGGTTTTGGATGATGGAAAATTAGTCATTAATTTCTATTAAATTTTTCTGGTTGGATTCTAATAGTACAGATTTAAAACTTATCAGTATTTCAAAGGAATTTATTAATTCTCATAAAAACCATGCTCAGCTTTAAATCACCTTACTTTTAAAGCAATGAAATTCAGATTACAATTAAAATCTAGCTAATTCAATTAATAAAGTCCTACTGTATATCATATCTATAAATAAATGTCCTAAATTTAAAGGAGAGATATCCTTAAAGATAATAAGAAATATAAATTGATCTTTAAAGATATTTTGGGACTTCCAGGAAGATGGCAGAATGGTGAATAGCCTCTCCAAGATTTAATGAACAGACACTGGAATATAATGATGCAAGGAGGAGAAGAAGGAGGAAAGTGGGTCCCCAGGACCCGGAAAGGATCTGGTGTGAAAATTGACGTGCACAGAGAGAGTAAAGAGAGAGACTGCAATGAAGAGGAGGTAGGTAGCAGGCAGCACTCTCTCACAGAGCTTGGACTCATGGTGTGGAAATGGGGGGGTTAACTTACAGATGCATGGTGACTACTGGTGACCCCAGAGGACTCCAAGGAGAAATGTACCAGTGGACTGGAACAGTGGATACACCCAACTGCAGCAGCTGGTGAGTTATCTGGATTCAGACATCACCTAGGAGAGGACAATTGGCTAGTAGTCATCTTGGTGAGGAGCCAACTGAGCTTGGAACTCAGAATAGCTATGGGCTGACTCAATCCAGTGGCTCATAATGTCTCAGTGTGGGTGCTGAGTTCAAGTCAGCAGGAGGTCAGGGAGTAGAGTTCAAGACAGCAGGAGGCATAAGGGTCAAGGAATCCAGTTCTAGCCTCATAGCCAGAAACCGGAATGAACTCCAGAAGAACTAAAGGAGCAGGTTGGCTGGGATTATCAACTACCCCACCATGAAGCTACAGCTGGCTTGCTGGGATTAATCAGTTTGGCTCTGGACTCTATCTACCCACATTGTCTACCAGTGACAGTAGTGACACACCTTGAATTGAACTTTTTTTCCCTTTTTTTTCTTTTTCTTTTTTTCCTCCTCTCTGGTTCTTGTTTTGTTTTTCCTTGATTATTTGAGCATGGTTTCTAGTTTTTTGTTGTTGCTGCTTTGTTCTACTTTTGTTCTTATTTTTTCCTTTTCTCTTTTCCATCTGTCTCCTTCAGCAGTTTCTTAACATTTGTCCTCCAGCCTTGCTTCTGATATCTTCCTGTTTCTATTTTTGTTTTTCCCCCTGACCCCTTTTAAACCCTCTCCCCAAGGGTAAAATTTATATATTAAGGGCTTATTTATTCCATACAATTTTTGGATCATTCTAGATTTAATTATATAACCACAAATCTAGTTCATATGGTTAAAGATAGAAAATTAATAGTTACCACAGTTTGTTAATTTCTAGGCTGTATTTGACGCTATTGTTATTGTTGATTTTAATTCTTTATCCAAGGTGACATAATTGTACTAATCAGTTGTTCCTCCTGGTATACCAAGACTGAGACTGCATAAGGATCTTAAAAAAAACAAAACAACCCTACAGGCTAGTCCCAAACAACTGGCAGCTAGGCCAAGTAGGCAGAAAGCTCTTATCCTCAATAAAGTGGATAGGCAGGATCTTGCAACAGACTCAAAACCCAAAAGCTACACCCGAAAGACACTTCTGAGAAGTAGTCATTTCCTAAGGGTTGTGAATACAGGCAATAAAGCTATTCACCATAAGCAATTTATAATCATCAATCCAGGAATCACTAAAACATATAGAAAAGGAGAAGACACTGAAACAAGATGCAACTCCCCATACTTTCAGCTCACCAAAGGCAAACCCCAGGGGCAGTGAGGTGGAATAATCTAAAAGCCACCCACCTGGACTCTCTAAAGTTGTAACAGCAGAAGTAACAAAGCAGATGAAGGAGGCTCTGGAAAAAAATCAAAGCAGGAATAATTTCCCAGATAACTACAGAGATGGTGACCAGAATGGAAGAAATGCTTGGTGACTCTAAAGCAGATACAGAAAAAAAAAAAAAGAAAAGGAGCTCAGGAACATGATGAAAACCAGGAACACCCAGTGTAGGAAAGAAATGGAAACCATGAATGCCCAGCTTAAAATGCATTCAAACCGACATCCAGGAGATTAAAAGCTCCATTAAAAGTATACACAGCAGAATGAGCCAATATGAGACAGAATATTAGAAAGAGAAGACAGAATTGCAGTTAGCAATCATAAAAAAAAGGATTTCTTAAAAAATAGCAAGGGATAATGAGAAATCAATCCAGCAGCTGCTATATGATGCAAAGAAGAGTAACATAAGATTGATTGAAGTCAATGAAAAAGCAGGACATAGCAAAAATGACATAACAAACCTATCCATAGAAGTAATGGCAGAAAACTTCCCAAACAGGGAAAAAGAATTTAACATACAGATAAATGAGGCATACAGGACTCCAATAAACCACGATCAAAAAATAATATTCCCCAAGGCATATGATAGTCAGTATTCCAGAAACTCAACACAAGGACAGAATATTAAAAGCTGTTAGACAAAAGAAACAAATCACCTATAAAGGAAAGCCCATCAGAATCACAGCAGACTTCTCAACACAAACTATCAAGTCAAGGAGAGCTTAAAGTGTTTGAAGCCCTAAAGGAAAACAACCTTCAACCCAGACTGATGTACCCTGGAAAATTCTTTCAAAAACAATGAAGAAATAAGATACTTCCATGACAAAGACCACATGAAGAAATTCATAGCCACCAAAGCAGCACTCCAAAGTGTTCTGAAGGATATTCTAGAAAGAGACATCAAGGAATCTAACTTCATGAACACCAACAGAATTAATCCACCAGGCAAGGCAAGAAATTCAACGAAAAAAAAAAAAAAGAAAGAAGAAAGCCAGCAACAGGAAAAATAACATGACAGAGATAAAACAATACATATCAGTTATAACCATCAATGTTAATGGCCTTAATTCACCAATCAAAAGAAACAGACTAGCAGAATGGATAAAGAAGCAAGATCCAACAATATGCTGCATACAAGAAACACATTTAATTCAAAAATTAATTCATAGACTGAAAGTCAAAGGATGGAAAACAATATTCCATGTGACAGGAACCAAGAAAAAAGCAGAGGTAGCTATTCTATTTGCAGACAAAGTGGATTTCAAGCCAAGACTGATTAAGAGAGATAAAGATGGTCACTATATCCTTGTAAAAGGAACAATTCAAGAGGAAGAGATAACAATCATAGATATATATGCATCAAGTAGCAGTGCACCCAACTATATAAAACAAATATTAATGGACATGAAAAATCATATAAGCACTAATACGGTTGTAATGGGGGACCTCAATGTCCCATTGTCACAAATAGACAGATCAACTAGACAAAAAATTAAAAATGAAATATTAGAACTGAACAAAACTTTTAAACAAATAGACTTAGTAGATCTCTAGAGAGTTCCATCCTACAACATCAGAACACACATTCTTCTCAGCTGCACAGAGAATGTTCTCCAAAATACTCAACACAATACTACCCCATAAAACATGCTTAAGTAAAAGGAATTAAGGAAAAGAGGAATTTAAATTATCCCATGCTTATTATCAGACCACAGTGCATGAAATTGGACATCAATGGAAAATGACAAAAACTTCATAAACACATGGAAATTAAATAATACCATCCTATACAACCAATGAATTACAGATGAAATTATAGAAATCAGACAATTTCTACAATTAAATAATAGTGGCAATACAACATAACAGAACATACGGGACACAATGAAAGCAGTCTTATGAGGGAAATTTATAGTGGTGAATAACCATATTAGGAAAACAGAGAGGGCTCAAATAAATGACCTAATGTTGAACTTCAAGCTTCTACAAAAAAAAGAACAAGTCAAGCCCAAAGTTCATAGGAGGGAGGACATTATAATAATCAGAGCAGAAATTAATGGAATGAAGACTAAAGAAAACAATACAAAGAATCAATGAATTGAACAGTTGGTTCTTTGAAAGATTAAATAAAATTTGCAAACCCTTGGCAAAACTTACCAAAAAAAGAAAGAAAAGACTCAAATCCATGAAATTAGGAATGAAAAGGGTGAAAAGACAACAGATCCTGCAGAAATCCACATCATCAATACTTACTTCAAGAACCTGTATTCTAATAAGATGGAAAATACAGAAGAAGTGGACAGATTCCTGTATGCATATGAATTACCAAAGCTGAATCAAGAAGATATAAAAATTCTAAAAAAACCAATAGTAGCAAATGAAATTGAAGATGTAGTTAAAAACCTACCAACAAAGAAAACCCCAGGTCCTAATGAATTCACTACTGAATTCTACAAGAAATCTAGAAGACTTAATACCATTACTTCTCAAAGTCTTTAATAAAACTGAGAGGGAAGTAACACTCCCAAATTCTTTCCTGGAAACAAGCATTACCCTGATTCCAAAACCAGAGAAAGATCCAGCCAAAAAAGAAAATTACAGGCCAATATTCCTAATGTATGTAGATTTAAAAAATTTTTGACAAGATACTAGCAAACGAAATGCAGCAAATCATCAAGAAGATTATACACCACAACTAAGTAGGATGCATCTCAGGGATGCAGAGATGGTTCAACATACATGAAACAATAAGTGTAACACACCATATAAACAGAACCATGGACTAAAATTACATGATCATATCAATAGATGTAGAAAAAGCATTTGATGCAGAAAAAGCATTTGACAAAGTCCAAAACCCATTTGTAATTAAAAAAAAAAACCCTACAGAAAATTGGGATAGATGGTCCTTACCTCAAACTGATAAAAGCCAACTATGACAAAGCAACAGCCAATATGATAGTAAATTGTCAAAAACTGAAAACTTTCACTCTAAAATCAGGAACATGACAATGATGTCCACTGTCACCACTCTTGTTCAATATAGTTCTAGAAACACTATCCAGAGCAATTAGACAAGGGAAAGAAATAAAAAGAATAAAGATAGTAAAGGAAAAAGTTAAACTATCATTATTTGTGGATGACATGGTACTCTACATATAAGACCCCAAAAACTCCACCAGAAGACTTCTAGACTTGATAATCAAATTCAGTGGCATAGCTAGATACAAAATCAACACTCAAAAATCAATAGCCTTCCTGTACATGAATAACACTCACTGAGAGAGATTAGAGAATTAACCCCTTTCACAATAGAATCCAAAAAAATAAAATACCTAGAAATCAATCTAACAAAGGAAGTAAAAGACCTCTACATTGAAAACTATAGTACTCTGACAAAGGAAATTGAAAAGAATAAAAGAAAATGGAAAGATACCCCTTGTTCTTGGATAGGAAGAACCAATATAGTGAAAATGGCCATGCTTCCAAAACTATTATACAGATTTAATGCAATCTCAATCAAAATTCCAACAGCATATATCACAGAATTAGAAAAATCAATCCTAAAATTCATTTAAAACCAAAAGGGACCTAGAATGCAAAAGGAATTCTGGGCAACAAAGGCAAGGTGGGTGTAACCCAATTCCTGACCTGAAATTATACTACAAAGCAACTGTGATTAAAACAGCATGGCACTGGCCAGAAAACAGACCTGAGGATCAATGAAACAGACTAGAAGATGTAGAAACAACTCCAAACATACTCAGCCACATGATCTTTGACAAAGGAGCCAAACACCTTTACTGGAAGGAAGATAACCTCTTCAATAAATGGTGCTGGAAAATCTGGCTTTCCACATGCTGAAGATTAAAACTAGAACCATATATTTCATCATGCAATAATTTAAAATTGAAGTGGATCAAAGATCTAATTATTAAAATGAAAATAATAAATCTGCTGGAAGAGAAAATTGGTAGAACTCTTGAGCATATAGGAGTAGGCAAAGACTTCATGATCAAAAATCAGACTGCATAAGAAATACTACAAAGAATCAACAACTGGGACCTCATCTTATTAAAAAGCTTTTGCACAAAGGAGTGGAGAGGAAGAAAAGAAGAGATAAGAAAAAAGTGAAAATAGAAGGAAAAATTGGAAACAAAGCTTTTTCATTTAGGAAGGGGAGGGGAGTTGAGAAGAGGGGGGTTAAGGGGAGGGGGTGGGGAAAAAAGACAGGATATACAATGTACAGGTGCAAATTCCATATGATGAGTGTTATCATTATGAGTGCCTAAAAGGTACCAATAAATGTTTTGTTATTAAAATAAATAAATAAATATATTTTGGATTTATGCATGGTGGTGCATGCTGGTAATTCCAGGACTTGGGAGGTTGAGGCAGAAAACTGCAGTGAGTTTGAGGTCAGCCTGAATTACAAAGTGAGACCTTATCTCAAAAAACAAAAGTAAGCTTTTGGGCCACTGTACCACCACCCCCAGCACTGAGGAATAGAGCCACCCCCAGGGCTGAGGAGGAGCCTTCCTGGCCACTATACCACGGCCCCAGCAGCCAGGAGGTAAGCTGCCTGGGCACAAGTAGCACACACACTCTCCACTCCCCCAAATAAGAAGACACATAAACAAATCTCAAAACCAGACTTCCAGATCACCTACAGAAATCCCAAAGGGAAACAAGATGGAACAATCTGGTGCTCAACCACCTGGACTCCCAGAACTGGCAACAAAAGAGGATCTGTAAAAAATGAAATCAGAAATAATTTCTCAGAAAACAGCAGAGATGGTGCCCATAATGCAAGACATGATTAATAAATCTAGAGAAGACACAGATAAAAAAAATAGAGGAGCTGAGGAACATGATGAAATCCCAACACTGGAAAAAAAAATAGAATCCATAATACTGATGAAAATAGATTTGCAGAAGATTAAAAATTCCATTGAAAGTTCAGACAGCTGAATGAACCAGTGTAAGCACAGAATTTCAGATGTAGAAGATAAGATTGCAATTAGTGACCAGGAAAAGAAAAATTTACTTAAAATAGTAAGGGACCATTAGAAATCAATCCAGCAGCTGCTAGATGATGCGAAGAAAAATAACATAAGACTGATCAGAGTGAATGAAGAAACAGGAGAGAGTGTAGATGATATTAAAAAAAAACTGTTCACAGAAGAGATGGCAGAAAATTTCCCAAGCAGTGAAAAAGAATCTGACATACAGGTAAGTGAGCCATATAGGACTCCAACTAGCCTTGATCAAAAATAATCTACACATAGGCATATAATAGTTAAGATTCCAGAAACCCAGCAGAAAAGCAAAGTTCTACAAGGAGTTAGAGAAAAGAAATAAATCACATACAAAGGAAGCCCTGTCAGAATCACCCTAGAATTCTCAAAGCAAGCCCTCAAGGCAAGAAGAGCTTGTAGTGAAGCATTTCAAGCCCCTAAGGAAAACAGCCTCCAACACAGATTGATGTACCCTGTGAAACTATCTTTCAAAATTGATGGAGAAATAAGATACTTTCATGACAAAGAGCACCTGAGGAACTTCATTAATACCAAACCAGCACTCCAAAAAATTTTAGACAATATCCTAGAAGGATCACAACCCCAGGAAGCAAAGCAGAATGAATCCATCAAGCATGACAATAAATTAAAGCAAGGGGCGGGGGGAGAAATCCAACAAAAAGAAAAAGTCATGACAATGATAACTCAATATGTATCAGTTATAACCATCAATGTTAATGGTCTCAATTCACCAAT
>NW_004624844.1:5556120-5587555 GCF_000247695.1 Heterocephalus glaber | reverse complement strand
TAAGGGGAAGTGGGAGGGATAGGGGAAAGGAAAGAAGGGAATGGAATTAATATGAGAAAATGAAAAAATGGAAGCAAAGTCTTTGTAAATAGGGAGGAGGGAGGGGTTGAAGGGTGGGCAGGGGAATGGGGAAAAAATAAGGACCAAGAGAGATGATGTAAAGGTATAAATTTCCAGTGATGAATGTCATTATATTGTATACCTAAAATGTACCAATAAAATTCATTTAAAGAAAAACAAAAGTAAAGGTATTTTGGAGCATGTAGGTGACATATATTTTAAAAGTGAAAAGAACAATTAACAGCACCATTTTGTCAATCAAAGCTTAATAATCCAACCATTAAAAAACACCAAAAAATATTCAAATAGTTCTAATATGATATTCAATTGCATTTACCAATATAAAAATTAAACAACATAAAATGCTAAAAACTCATGTGAACTATGAAAAATTTATTTTAAAATTGATAGTGTTTGAAAATGCTCCCGCCTTATACATTAAGTGTCCCTCCAAATTAAGTTAAAATAATGGGATTTCGATTGGAATTAAACAATAAGAATGGGGTACATAATTATCTGTAAATTGTGTAATAATATAAGAAAGAAAATAAACACTAGCATAATTCTTTAGTCTTTAACACTGTCTTCAATTTCTATCTCATAGGTTAAGCCATAGAAAATACTATATGATAATGTACAGTGTCAATGTCAGTATTACTTCTATGTTTATAGTTTAAGAATGAAGATATATATTTGTTTGGTTGGAGTGTTATCAAGTTTAGTTACAAATTAGTTTCAAATTCCTAATGAAAGAAGGGAATATTAAAATTCAATTCAGAACAATTTTGTCTAAGTAAGACCTCCGTACAACAATCTCAGAAATCCATATTATTTATCAGTACTCAACACTAAGGAATCAAAGTTTCATCTTACTTGCAGAGGAAAGTGTGTATAGAAATTTTAAATTTTCTCTTTTTCCTCTGAAGTCTATCTACAAAACAAACCGGCATTAGACAGGGTAACAGGAGAAAAGCCAAACAGAAGTTATTGTGTGCGTAGTCTCTGATGCCAAACAGAGTAGAAGTCTCAAAGACCAAATAGTTGAAGCTTAAACAGCACTTTAACCTGCAAAAGCAAATAAGGGATTGAGCATCCTGTAGGGAAGCAGTAACAGGTTAAGAGAGGGAAGGGAAGAAACATATAGCGGACAAAGGATGTAATCTCGTGATGGTGCGCAGCTATGATCCAACCACTTGGGAGGCTAGGGGGAGGGGGAAGGATTGCCAACTAGAGGCCAGTGTGAGCTATGTAGTGAGGTCAAAGCCCACCTTGACTACATAATGAGACCTTATCTTAAAAAGAATAAAATATAGACTAGAGTAGAATAGAATAGAGCAGAAGAGAAAAGGGAACACTCTGAGACAATCTCTGGGCAGATCTAGGTAGAGCAGATACGAGGGTCTCAGAGAAAGCTTTTTCACATCTGCTAGTCACTTTACTAATGTAGATTTCCTTTACAAATGCAACATTCTCCCGGAAAAGAGCAGCTTTCAGAACTATTCCTGTGTCTTAAATTCCTCTGAATAGCCATCAAAATATGCCCTGGGAAACACACTTTGGTGTACATAGTTTAATTTCCCATAGTTATGAAAACATTTTTGCTTTTCTTCTTCCTTTTTCTTATATATAACTCATCCAGAATCTCACATCTGTCGGATGGATGTTTTTGAGTAAAATAACCTGCTTTTAACTCTCTCCAAAAACACTTTTTAACTAAGTAAAGCTTTTTACTATAGTTTTAGACTTTTAATTGTATGTTATTTCCATGATATCTTGTGTGCATTCTCTCTGGCCCATATCTTTGATTTTCTACTTTCTACTTTTGAGTACCAATACAAAGTCTTCCAAGCAGCAAACATCCATAAAATATTTTTGTCAGCAGAGTGCATAATAATTAACAGTGAGACTGCTAGAAGATGGATATTATATTAATATTTGTCAATGTAATAAATTGTCGCACACAGAATCTACATCCCACAAGGGATGTTTATGCAAGCTGCTAGTGGCCTGGAAAACATGGAAATCCCCATCTTTTCAAAATATTGCAATCACATTCATCAACATGATGCAACAAGCTTTGGTGAAAAACAAGATGAAATTAAAAGAGAAAAAAATTCAGCATTGACAATGTGTAAAAAAGAATCATGTAAAGAAATTAATCTTTCACAAGCTTGTGCTCACTCAGTTACTGCAATCCAGCATGTTGTAATCAATTCTCAAGGTTTAATCTATAATGAAATGACAATTTGTTTCTAAGTCATTACTCAGGGGCTTGCAAATTAAAAATGCTCTTTATTATCATTTTAAGAGGTGTAAAATTGTAAGTTTCCTATTTTCTCAGGTAGTGAACTTGAACGTTTACCATTCTTATATCACACCTAGGTGCTTTGTGCTTGGCTTGCTAAATGGGCAGAGGGGTGCAGATCTGTATTCTCCAGAGGAGGAAAGCAAAAGAGGCAGGGGACCCTTCATCCTATGCCTTCTGGATCATGAAGGACACAGGGCCTAATGCTAATTCTCCCCTAAAACATATGTAAAACTAAAATTTTGATGAGATCTGCAAAACCAAGAGCAATGCCTATTTGGGGAGCAGCCCTCTTTCAATGACTGAGTCACGGAAGTTTTTCAGGGATACAGTAACACCGAGGGAAGTAACTGATTTTAAAACATCTTTAAAAGATCGGGCTCAAGGGATCTACAAGTGAAGGTAAAGTGAATCCAGCTGTAAGAACTATGTAATAAAAACTGTGAAAAGTGTCCTCAATTATCCTTTAAGAGTGGGGAAAAGAGAAAAAAGGAAACTAAAACTCTTCCACTTGCATAAGTTCTATTTCTATTATGAAAAATGTGCTTCACAATTGGAAGCAATTAAATCCATATTTCTCTTCCTCTTTACATGTTTAGACTGTGCTAGTACTGAGAGTTACTGCTCTGAAGCTAAGAGTGTGTATGTGTGGGTTTGTGTGCATGCTCTGCACACATGACGGACGTAAGCCACATGGAGAATACTGGGAAAAATAAAGAGGCATGTGTCCTGCTCACAGAGGTGGGAGGATGTTGTAGGATGGATGAAACTAGTAGGACTTGTGCTACCCCTGGTTAATTACATTAGACTTGGACTTCCAAAGTGAAATAGGGTAAGGATCTTCAAGGGGACAAAAGACAGATTGGCAGGCTTTAATCTATGACCTGTGATTCACTGAAGTGAATATATGTCTTTTCTCTATCTTCCCCTGCTAACAATATTTGGACTATGTCTTATCTCCTCTATCCCCTACTCTTTCTCAAGAGGACTTGGTGCAATATTACCACAGGGAGGCACCATGATGCCTTCAAGAACTAGAGTACCCACTGAGCCTTATCTTACACTAAACACAAGAAAAATATCTGAAAAAATCACTACACTCATGAACCAATGGAAAATTACTAGGCACTATCCACTCAAAAACTGTCTTTAAAAGTTAGTCCCATTCTTTTGTTAACAGGCCAGTCTGATCTTTAACATTGGGGTTGTGCCTCCTTCAGTTCTTGTTTTAGATGAAGTCACTTTCTCACTTCCTCAGTTAGTTTTTGCACACAAATATGTATTATTGCCTCAGTTTTAATTTCCATTATCACTATGCAAGTTCCCATGAGTACCTTGGATCAAAATAAAGCCACAGACTAACCTATTATCTGGGCTTATTATTTTAAAATGACCAATTCTTTTTTTGTTTGTTTGTTCATTGGTACTAAGGATTGAACTCAGGACCTTGTGCTTGCGAGGCAGGTGCGGTTGTGCTGAGCTAAATCCCCGGCCCTAAAATGAATAATTCTTGTAGAGGAAAATTTGTGGAAACAGTAAATACATATCCATTCATTTGGCCAATAAACAGTTAAGACATTTGATATTCAAAACAAACTAAAATAGATATCACTATCTTCACAGATTACGTTCTACTCTGAGTGATAAAGCTGAAGCTGTGTTATGAAAAAAAGTAAAGGGTAAAGGGCATAAAGGATATTTTCATAGTAAGACAATATTATTTTATATATGGTGGTCAGCAAAAATCCCCCAGGTAATATAATAAGTGAGGGCTATAGATATTGAAATATTTTAAAATACCTAAGGCACAATTTACCACATAGTTTGATATATTGGTCAGCTTCCCCATTCCTGGGACAAAATACCTGACACAAATTAAAGGAGGAGAAGTTTAATTTGGTACATGGTTTCAGAGTTTTCAACCCATGGCTAACTGCCTCTATGGCAGAGGGTGTGGTGGAATAAAGAGGCTCACCTCACAGAATCTTGGAAGCAGAGAGAAGGAGCCATCTAACAAAAGATACAGTCTCCAACTTAACTCCAAGGTCCAAAGTGACCTACTTCCTAAGAGCTCACTCATCTATGAACATCAGTAGATCAATTCTCTAATAAGTATAGGGCCTTTGTGATCCGATCACCTCTTCAGGAAATCTCTTCACCAAGTCACAGTGAGAATTAAGGTGAACCTGCATTCTTGATTATCTTAAGGCCATTTATCAGCCAACTTTACTGGTAATGACTCACAAATTGCAGCCCTGCATAGGAGTAGTTTAAACAATGTGAATGTGACCCCCATGGATAAATACCTGAAGGTATGAATAAGACAGGCATAGGAAACAGCAAATGCACTGACCCTAGAGCTGCTGGATGCTTCCTAAATATGAGGAGCACCAAGAACACACACTTGGCAGAGCATGAGTGAGTGGAGATGAAAGTGAATGGAGATGAGGTCACCAAGACAGTATAGGACTGACAGGAAAAACATTCAAGAGCTTTGGATTTCTTTCAGAATGTAGTGGACAAAACAGTAAGATAATCGCATTTAAAGAATCTCTCTGGAACAACGTGGTGGAAATAACTTTATGAAGAGAAGAGCTAAAGCAAGAAGGCAAGTTAGAATATTATAATAAATTATCAAATTGATAAACAAGAACAGTACAGAGTTGGTTATAGCAGAGAAGCTGTTGAACAGTGATTATCTTCAAGGTACTTGTAAAAGTGGAACATTTGATAAAATTATAGCTTTTGATAACTTAGAAAACAGACAATGTGTGAGTTGTCAAGTTTTTAAAAAAAGAGGATAATGAAAATTCATACTTAGGGCATGTAATTAATAGCTATTGCTAGTAATGCTGTTGCCTAACAAAACATATAAAAACCTTCAGTTGCACAAATAAGCATTTTATTAGTCAAGCATATGTAGGTAGCCTGGGGAGTCTTCCAAGTATTTATAGTCAGCCAGTGTGTCCAGAGGGAGTTGCCTGCACTACGTTTGCCTCCACAGAGCAACACAGTTCAGCTCTGCATCATCTCTCACTCTCTCACAGGCTGTGCTGGATTTTATGTCATGGCACTTGTGGAGTTCAAGAGAGAAAGCAGAAATATGCAAAGGCTTTTGTAAGTCCCTATTTTTATAATAGTTGCTGTTCTCTCATGGAAGACACATGAACAAGCCTAGAATCAATGTGGAAGGAAAGTAAAAGCTTTAAAAACAGAGCATGGTACAGGGAAACAACTGTATCCATGGACTGGAGCCATTAGTGAAACCAACATAGCAATAGGCTTTGAAATTGCAACAACCAATAAGCAGCAGGTATGGGGGTTCTTTAAATCCTTTTTCAAAAGTCAGGATTTCAGACTCAGCAATAAAAGGCTGTGACAAAGACTTTGTTTCCTACTGTGACTGGTGTTGGAAATGGCCTCAAGGCAGCTGTATCAGAGATCAGCAAGAACACACTTAGGCTCAATGATTGAGTAGAAGGGCTCACAGGAATCAGAAAGCCATTATATTTATGGTTACAGCTTTTTATAGATCAAAAACAACAAAGAGAAAATGTCCATTGAGCAAAGTCCAGGAGAAACAGGGTGTGAGCTTCCAGGTGCCCCTTTGCAGTGGAGCTGTGTAGATAAACTTAATTTTGTCAGATGTGATGTCCATAGCACATGCACTGCAGTCCAGTACGGAGGCCACCCAAGCCTCTTGGTGTCTATGGTATTTCTTGGGAGGTTGGTCATATAGACACATAGCACCTGTGTGACTGACTTCACTTACTCACAGACAAACCAGGAGCTCATCATGAATTCTGCTGTTAATAAAGACTGGCCAGAAGTGGCCTAAGGTCACTGGCACACAAAAACATCTAGTAAAACTGGAACCATGTGGCCCAAAATCTCAGACATATTAAATATTCTTATTAGGTAGAATATTTGAAAGACACAGAGTTCATGTCCCAGGCATGGGCCAGTCCTAGAGTTAAGACCTTTTGGGGAATGTGAACCTCAGCCCTGCTGAGTTGACCCTTTCAGTGCAGCAGTAAGGATAAGGCCAACCATGGTGGTCAAGCACAGAAATCACAGACCAAGATAAAGACCTACGAAAAGAGATACTATCCAGAACCCCACCAAGTACCTATTTCCAGGAACTGCTTTAATCAATCTATCACACATCTGTTTGCCAAAAACCTGCGGTTTTCAGTTCATTAAACTAGGTCCCACGGAAGGCACACTTTCCAATACCCATTCTTGATGAATGAATCACACATAGACTATAGGAAAAATAAATGTATTTGTATTTTATGTTAGTCATCATAGTGTTGGTCTCTTTTGCATGGAAGCTAAGTTTTCATTCCAGATGAGAGAACGTCTAAAAATAAATCTACCACAATATGTCTATATCAAATATATAATATGCATATATTTTAATTATTTTATTAATATATATTTAGTAATTGAATATATTAATATATTTAAAATATGATTATTTCATTAAGATACTTAAATAAATCATTCAATGTCTCTAATTTCTGGGTAGAAAGATTAACATGACAATGATGTCAATTTTCTGTATGCTGTCCCATAAATACATTCTAACTCCATCAAATGCTAATAAAGACAGAGAGAAAGACAGGCAGGCAGACAGTCCTTGTTTATCTACCAAGTTCCTTTCCTGGGTCACCAAATAAGGAATTATATAGAGAATAATATTCAGAGCAAAGACATGGTCAAAGAAAACGCCAACGTGATGACAGTGCTTTGCTTAGCCTAACTCTTACATGCAGTACTTACTGTACTCTATAACAGAACATAAAACTATAGTACTGCACTGTGCAGTAATCAGCAGAAACTATAGCACTGTTCTGTAGCATAAGCCACCATATGGCTGCACTGCCGTTCACACGTTCCTGCATCCTAAGTGTGAGTGATAAGGCCTAGCAGTGAGTCTTAAGTCCAAACAGCACACCTCAGTTGAACATCCCAACAGTTGTTAAACAGATAGGTCATGAAACAAGGAAAATCTCTATAAACTGAACAGGTTTTAGTGAGAAATATTGACATTTAAACTATGTTTAAAGTTTCAATTTCATATTTAACAAATACAGATACCCTTTAAACCTTCAGCGTAAACATGACAAAGCTTCCCATCACACTCAAAAGTTTTCTCTGCCCATCATAATTTATATCCATTCAATCTCTTCTTCTTCTTCTTCCTTTTTTTTTTCCAGTACTGGGGATTGAACCTCTGGCCTTGTGCCTATTTGGAAAGCCCTCTAAGACCAAACAACATCCACAGGACTGGCCTATTCTGACACCATTAATAACTATGCATTTTTCAGAATTTTATGATTGAAATCACAGTATATAAACTTTATTTCTGGCTTTTCTCAATCATAGGTGTTTCACAGTCCATTCACAGTTTTGCATGTATAAATTGGTTTTTGCTCCATTGTATAGAGTATATTACAAATTGTTCAGTATCACTTCTGAATGGATGTTTTTGGTTGATTCCAGGCTTTAAGTATTAAAAATAAAGCTGTTTGAGTGTGTTTCTGTCGACACATGCTTTCTTTCTCTTAGATAAATGTCTTAGATTGATTTGCTGGGTCATATGGTAGTGATATGAACAACAGCTTAAGAAAATAGAAAATATATTTTTCCAAAATTTCCATATAATTTTACAATCACGTGACCAATGCCTGAGGGTTGCAATGAAATTTCATTCTAATCAACACAGGCTTTGATTGGTCTTTTTTGAACTTAGACCTGCTAGTGAGTGAGTGTACAGTAATATAAATCACAGTATCAACGTACACTTTTCTAAAGATTAATGGTGCCAAGTGTCAGCTTATGTGTTTATTGAGTACATCCATATATTTCCTTGGTCAGGTATTTGACTCTTTTGCCCATTTTTTACTTAAGCTGTTTGTGCACTTATTGTTGAATTTTAAAGATGCTTTATACATTCTAAATTATTGAATAAATATATATCTTATAAATACTTCCTCCCAGAGTATTTCTTACCTTTTCACATTATTAGGAATGTCTTTTGAAGAGCAAATACTTATTATTCTAAAATTTAGCTCATTTACTTTTTCTTTCTTTTTTGTTTGTTTGTCTCTTTAAAAAATTTTGTCAAACAAAAAAATCAAGATTTTTCTCCTTTGTTTTCTTCAAAAATTTTGTAGTGTTAAGCTTAGCGATTAGATCTATACTTATAAAAGGTTAATTTTTTATGTGATGTAAAGAAAGTATTGACAGTTTTTTTGTTTTTGCTTTTAATATTTATAATTTTTCTGGAATCATTTGGCTAGAGATTTTATTATAGTCAAAAATCAATTAGTTACATATGGATAAGTCTCTGCATGTACTCTATATTGTTTTATTGATCTAATTGTCAGTTTTTTTGTGTTAGTACTGTGTTGTCTTAACTACTACTGGTTCATTCTGCCTTGAAGCCCAGTACATGAATCTCACATTTTATTATATTTCAAATTGTTTGGCTATTTTTATTGCCTTGCATTTCCATATAAATTTTAGAGTCATCTTGTTAATTTCCACACAAAAAAATGCATTGATTTTTTAATGGTGTTATGTTGATTCTTCATATCTATTTGATTAATATCCTAGGCACTTTCTTGTCACTGAGACACAATACATAACATTCGTAAAAGTAAGGAGGAGAAGTTTAATTTTGTTGACAGTTTGTAGGGGTTTCAGTCTATAGTCTGCTGGCTCCACAGCAGGGTGGCATGCCAAAGGGGCATGACAGAGGAGAAGTAGCTTGTGGCATGGCAGTAGGAAGGAGAGCAAGTGATCAAGGGAGGAGAGAGGGAGACAGACCCTACCAGCCATGCCCCAGTGACCCACCTCCTCCAACCAGGATTCACATCCTAAATCACATTTAGCTATAAATTCATCAATGAACTACTCCACTGACAAGTATCATGACTGCATGATCCAATCACCTCCTAAAATCCCCACCTATCAGCACATGATGTTTGGGGGACATGTAGATATAAAACATAACAATGAGATGACATCTTAAAAATATTTTGCCTTCTACTCTATACATATGGTATATAATTATATTTATTTATTTCATATTTAATTTTTAAACTAATATTAATGCAGAATTCAGTGTATAGGTCCTTGAACATCTTTTTCCAAAGTTATCTTTAAATATTTTATAGTTTTTGATTTTAAAATAAATGGCACTGTATCAGAGACCTCTGCCATAGGTTCTGATATGCTTGGTGATATGGTGCAAGGCTGAGAAACAAACTAAAAGACAGAACTAAAAAGACAGAGAAATGGGGAGCCAGGATGGCCAATGCTGAGCAAATAGTAAAGGCACTGGTCAGTCCAAGCCACTGATTTTTATTAGTAATCAATAGGGGTAAAGACAAGCTAAATATGAGGAGGGGAACTATGTGTGAGGACATGCAGTTGTGCAGTTTCTATGGAAACTAATGCAGGCAAAGCTTGTAGAAAAAAAAAAAAAGCACTCTCAAACTAGGAACAGAATGGACAAAATATAAGGTTATAATTAAATCCTTGTCCTTCTAGTTCAGAATGTTTTTAGTGGTGAGAATGGAATTTGAGTGCAAGCTACTCTGACTTCAGCTACTATGTTATCTCAGATTGAGACCCATAGCTTCATAGGCCTTCTCTGGTCTCAGCTATGGTAATTAGTGGGAAGGTCATGCTAACTTTGTGCTACCACTGTGCTCATGAGGTGCTTCCATGAGTCACTTAGCTTCACTCAGACTCTCTTCTTAAAATGAGGGATTTAACTCTTTACAACCTGCACTGCTAACAGCATACATTGGGTATAATCAATATTGCAATCCCCTGCAGCATTGTTTTCAATTTAAACTTCCAATTTCCTGTTGAGTTTGTATAGAAATAAAAGCCATATTTGGTTATTTTTTATAGACTGCAAACTCATAAACTCAACATCACTTTTAATGGATCTTATAGTTTATTTAGGTTTTCTATACAGATAACCCTACAGAGAATGAAGAGATTTTATTTCCTCCTGTGCCATCTGTATGTTAATAAATTATTTTTATTTCCTGATAGTACTGGAGAAATCACCAATAAGATGTGTTGAGATAAAATATTTTTGTCTTGTTCCCAAACATAGAGGAAAAGCATTCAGTCTTTCACCAGTAAATATGATATAGTCTAGATTTTAGGAAGAAACCTTTGGCAGGTTAAGATTCCCTTTGAGTCTTCATTTGCTGAGAGTTTTTCTCATATTTCAAAACATCATGCTGTACATCATGGATAAGTATACTTTTGTCAATTTAAGAAATTTTTTTAAAATATGACTTGGTTAGGAAAAGCATCTTAAGCATAGAAAATGTTTGTTATGCAAATTTAAGTAGATGCCCTCTCTATTTAGTCACCCTTCTCTTCTTGGTGCAGAGAGGAAGGGATACTTATAAATGGATATTTCACTTATAGATGTAAATTTCTATCTCAAAGGGGTTTCAGAGCTACTCTTTGTCTCTAATTTTTCAAAATAACCAGCTTAAAACAAGCAATATGTCAAATAGGCATATTTTAGAGTAATGTGTAATGATGTCTTTATAAGATATCTTTTTTGGTCCTATGATTTATTTTTTATCTTTCATTGCCTGTCTTTGTATTGAGTACATAAATTTTATTATTCAAATGTATACTTTTTTATTCATAATTAGCTATATTTCATAATTATTTTAATAGCTCTTTTACAGTTAACAATATATGCATTATTCAGCTTTTTCAGCTTTTCTATTACCAGATAGGATACCTGACACTTGCAATTTAAAGGAAGAAAGGTTTAATTTGGCTCAGGGTTTCAGTCAATGGCTAGCTGGCTCCAAAGCAGAAATATTATGGTGGAAGGGAATGGTGGAACAAAGCTGCTTAGTTCATGGTGACCAGGAAACAAAGAAAGAGAAGAACAGTGTCAGAGAAGAATACAAGACCATACCTCTGTGATCCACCCAGACACATCCAAAACCAGGCTTTACTAATATCCTAGGGATTTTTTAATCCAATGAGTTTGACACATCAGGATTAACAGTAACAATCCAGCTCTTGTCAATTTAATACCTAAACATATCACTTTAAACCATATTTAATCTCCAAATAAAGACAATAACAGATTTTTCATTTTCCCTAACATAATACAACTATCCCACATGCAACTGGAAATGAAATAATTCCTTCCCCAAAGTCTCAAGTTTTCCAGATTTTCAAAAGCTAAAGTCCAGAGACCAAGGTAATCTCTCTTCAGAGACTCAAGGTAAACTATCAGCTGTGAATCTCTAGGACAGTGATGGTGAACATTTTAGAGACCAAATGCCCAAACTGAAATTGAAAACCCTCTTATTTACAACAGAGAGCTAACACTGCAATTAAATTTAAATACTGAGGTTCTAGTTTTGAAAAAAAACTGTTATCCAATGCTCAGCTGCTGGAGAAACTTGGTTTGCATGCCAACAGAGAGGGCTCTGTGTTCCCACTGTGGCATGTGTGCCATAGGTTCACCACCACTGCTCTAGGAAAATAAAAAAACAAGTTACATAATCCCCATGTACAATGACACAAGATAAATATTCCATTTCCAAAAGGGAGGAATAAGGGGACAGGACAAAAACAAACCAAAGCACGGCAAGCATTGAATCTTGTAGCTTCTTGTCCAGCATCCAGGGTATAGGGTGGCAAAATGTGAGTACCAAAGGGCACAGAAAGCCCACTCCTATGGCCTCGCTTATTGCAATCTGTAAGACTTTTCTCTTGAGATGGCTCCACTCACAGCCTGCATCTTTCTTTGGTTAATGATCCATATTCCTGGCACCTCCAACTTCGTGAGGTATCTGCTGCATATTGGGCTTCATTTCCAGAGCTTGGTGCATTGCTGTCTGAAGAACTCCTTGTTTGGCTTTCCTTTGAAATTTAGGTTGAGGCCTCTCTGACCCCACAACTCTTGCATTCTGCATTCCAATAAAATCAGCATCATGTGGATAACATGAAAATCTGTTGTTAGTGGAAGCACTAACCACCCCACCCTACCCCTGTTGGAGCATAGCTGCAGCAGTCTCTGAATGCCTGGATAGCTGAGCAAAGTGAAACAAATCTTAGGGAACCAATTTTGTAGGAGGCCCTTCTCAAGCTGGGACCTTATGGCCTCTAAACTTAAAGGAAGTGTTGACATTTCTGCACTCTTAAGCCTGCCATTGGTGAAGTCTTAGTGGTTTCTAGATGCCCTCAAAGCATCTATCTTCTTGCCCCTATACAAAGTTCTAATGGTGCTATTTCCTTTAGCAGCCACACCTGCTTTGGCCACAACTTTGCACATGGCTCCTTATAGGCCAAAATTTAAGCTTTTCAAATTTTTTCTGCTCAGCCTTTTACCTCTGATTCTCACTATAAACATGGCTAAAAGTAGCTAGTAGAACCCAGACTACAGGCTGAATGTTGAGCTATCTTGAAATTTCTTCCAACAGAATAATTAGTCCACTGTCCTTAATTTCAGTCTTCTGTCAGGTCTCAGGACAGGGACAAAATGTAGACAAATTTTCTGCCACAATGTAATGCACACGTGGCCATTAATATAACTATAAATGGTTTCCTTGTTCCCAGCTGAAACCTCCTGAACCTGGCCTTTACTCCCCACATTCCTATCGGCATCCTGACCTTCTGAGCTTTGACCAGAATCACCCATCAAGTTCTATTCACACCATTCTTGGTCTTTTCAGCCCACTTCTCCAAATTTTTCCAAACTCTTCTTGCAAACTAGTTCCAAAGGCTTCTAAACATATGGTCAGATTACTCACAACAACAACCTCACTTTTCTGGTACCAATTTTCCCTATTAGTCAGCTTTCCCATCACTGGACACCATACTTGACGCCTACAAGTTTAAAAGAGGATGGTTTAATTTGGCTCATGATTTTAGTCTATGGTTGGCTGGCTCCAAGGCAGAAATATCATGAGCAAAGGATATGGTGGAGCAAAGCTGCTGAGTATGTGGCAGCTGGAAAACTGCCTGCCTTACAAGAAAAAGTGTCTCCATTAAAAGGTTTATTAACCCTAAATTTGCCCAGTCTATCTCATCTTTCTTCATGACTAACTACACCAAGATAAGAGAAACTAAAGTAGTTTTCAGAGACATACAATGGCCAGCTTTTACAATATCCACTTCCTGACACCTTAGATAGATGTCTAAAAGTCTGAAGTCATTGTTTAACCTCACAGCTACATTGGATTCCAGGAAAAGCAGAGTCTTGAAGAACATCCCATGATGAGATTATCCCCTATGTTGGAGAAAATATCCCATGATGCAAACTGAGCTCCCCCTACCCCGGTAGGAAATATCATCTCATGTTGGAAAGCAAATTGCATGCTCAAGTGATGATGGCTTTCCCAGCATCTCTCACATCCGGTCCTCAGTTACTGATCAACCAAACCATGATCTGACTAGTATAACCTAAACAAATCAAACTCCTCAGCTATGCAAACTCCCAAATCTTTTCTTTATTTACCTTTTCTGTAAAGCCCCAAAGTTTCTATCAGTCCCTCAAATATAGACCTTGAACCTCTCTGTGCTCATCAATATAGTCATGCTGATTAAAGCTCTTTTCCTGCCCTTCAGCACACCTCATCTTCCTGATTGGTGCTAGGGAATGGGTGGTCAAGCCTGGTCTATTGGGACCCTGAAGACAAGATTTTTGCCCTCAAATTCCAATAACAATTACGACTTGGCAAGTTTTAGGATCAGTGGTTTTTTAGCTAGGTATATATGGAAATGTATGAGTCTCAGTTAGTTTCTTCCTGTAGAAATTACTAGGTAGACTTATAAAGAATATCCTGATGTCTACAGCCTCCTTTGTATTCCTACGGATAGTGGTGTTTATATATGTGGGATGTTTGGGGACCCTTTTGTAAATCTGTCTATATGAGTATGAATTTCAGCAAGTTGTAAAATTATCAGTAGCCTCTACATATTCTTGGGTCCTATGTTTTATCATGTCAGTGGCAATAGACTTTTTTGGAAGAAGACTAAAGATTTTTAAGGAAATTCAGTCTGTATGAGTAAGATTTTTAAGGTAATTCAGTTTTCCAGAGAGTAGAAACTTATTCAACTGAGATTAGTAGATATAGCTATTGATGAATGACACTGGAGATTATGGGTGCAAGGTCACAGGGAGGAGATACATTTATAAACCTGATAAATTTTCCCTATTACTCTTAAACTGGATATATTTTTCCAATAATTAGAAATAAATGTATGGGTTATAGTCCCATTTATGTTTTTTCCCCCCTCAAACTTATGGAAAATAACTTTATTATGTAAAGGTTTTGTGGGATGAAGTGATGCTTGAAATCAAAAAGAAAGTATTTTTTTTCCAACCTGAATTCATCAGCCACCCCTGCCCTACAACTCTTTTCAGCCCCTACAAGTACAGAGTAGATCAGGATGCAGAGTAGAGTTTATAGGCTGTGACCAGTACAGCAGAGACAAGTGTCCCTGAGAAAATTACACTTAAGAGGGAAAAGGGAAAAATGGGTCATAGCATCTAAATGATAAATATAGATATATCATGGATACAATAAATGATTTTGTGTGAATGAGTAAAATGTGTAGGGAACAAGATGATAATAGACTGCCAAGTATATAACTGACAATATTTCTCATTATAGAAAACATTTCTTACATGGCTAAATTAATAGTAAATATCTCCTAAGATTTCAAAAATGGCATGTGAAAAAGTTCCTGATAATAGCTCTTAGTTATTCTTCCGTTAAAACATTTTTAATGCTGCATGTAAAAAAATAATGTAATACTCTACAAAAAGACTTGAATGATTCATGAATTAATAATAGCACTGTCTAAGGCCACTCATTGTGATTCATCTGACATTTAGTTTGATAAATAGCATACTTTGCAATCCATAATTTTGAACCAAAAAACCATCTAAAGTAAAATAAAAGATAATACTATTATTTAATATTTGTATCATGGCTGAAACTAATTTTCAAAGTTTTGATTAAGAAAAAGTATGAAAACAAAGAAAAAAAAAAGTAAATTCCAAATAGCCCACAATTATAATGAAGTCTTCAATAGTATTTTATTTCCCTACTCATCCAAAATGACTATTCATCAAATGTCAATGCCAATAAAAACTATAGGGATGGAACCAGCCAGTGGACAGTGAGGACCTCACTTGTCTGGAGCCCTGCTCCATCCCTGGGCCCCACCTACCAGCAAGCAGCTTAGCCCTGGGGGTGCCTGCAGCCACCCCTCCCTCTGGCCTCCTGGCTATGTCTCTACCTGGTTCCACACTACAGAGGCACAGGGGGTCATAAAGACCATTGTCCTGAGCTCCAGAAGATAGAGCAGAAGTGAAGCCTACTGGAAAAGTGAAGAGAATCACTGCAATAAAGGGACACCAGACCACTGTACTTGGTAAGTTGGAAGGATCATCACCTCCCATCAGAACCTGGGCTATCTTCAAGGGTAGGGCAGCTGGAACCTGGAGTAGAACCTTGCAGAGTTCAACCCTGCAGGAAGACAGGGAGGTCAACTTAGGACTTGCACCCAGAAATCTGCCTGAATCTCACAGGTCTGCTACTGGCTTGCTGAGACTCATTGACTTATATCGGCACACTGCTGCCCACATTGTCTATAGTGACAGCAGAGACATACCCTGAAGGAGGACCTTCATTTTTATTTTTTTATTAGTTATTTTCAAAAACTTTTTTGCTCTCATTTTTAATTTTTATTTTTTCCTCTTTTCAAATTTTTATTTTTCTCTTCTTTTTTCTTTCCTTTCTCTTTTCTTTCTTCCTCTCTCTCTCTCTCTCTCTCTCTCTATCTATCTATCTATCTCTCTTTCTCTCTCTCATATTCATTCTCTTGCTGTCCCACATTGTTCTTCATCTCTCTTTATGTTCCTGTTCTGGCCCTAATTCAGATTTCTTCTTTATTTTTCTTTTCTTGTCTTTTCCCTTCTCTTGATTGTCATTAGTTTTCCCTATTGCTGTTAGGTTGTTCTGTTCTTGGCTTTGTTCTTTTAATCTGTCTTTTCCTCTTGTCTTCAATGGTTTCTTAGAGTTTGCATTATCTTCCTATGTCCTCTGTTCTCACTGCTAAATGTTCTCTCTCCTTCTACCTACCTATCCCTCCCTCCCCAACTCCTTCTAACTTCCCATACCAAAGTGTAAAGTTGCTATATTGAAGAGTTTATTCACTATAAACATATGCTGGGCTGGTCCTCGATTTTGATTTAATTCACATACTTAAAGGTGATAGATTAATAACTACCACAAATTCTCATTTTCTAAGCTGTGCTTGATGCTATAGCATTGCTGATTATATCACTTGTGCTAAGGTATTGTGATTGATCTAATCAGTTGTCCTTCCTGGTATAAGGAAAGTGAGATAGCCACAGAGTCATTAGAGACTCAAAGCTAAAGACCAGCTATATCTGGAAGACAGCTCTGAGAAGCGGTCATTCCACAAGGGTTCTAAATACAAGCAAGAAAGATACTTACAATAAACAATTTCAAAGTATCGACCCAGTAATTAAACCAAAGACAGTACCAAAAACAAAAATGAGAAGACATTTAAGCAAGGCACAAACTCAGACTTCCACCCCACAAAAGGCAAATTCTGGGGGAAACAAGGTGGAAAAGTTTGATAATCAACCACCTGGACACCCTGAACTGATAGCACAGGAAGTAACCAAACAGATGAATGAGGCTCTAGAAAAATTCAAAACAGAAAAAAATTCCCAGATAACTACAGAGATGGTGAGCAGAGTGAAAGACAGGATTAGACACTCTAGAACAAAAGTAGATTAAAAAAAAATAGATGAGCTCAGAACCATGCTGGAAGCCATGAATGCCCAGCATAAGAAAGAAATGAAAATAATGATCACCCAACATAAGAAAGAAATGGAATCCATGAAATAGATTCAAAAGGATATCCAGGAGATTAAAAACTCCATTGAAAGTATTCACAGAAGATTAAGGGAATGTGAAGATACAATATCAGATATAGAAGACAGGATTGAGGTGAAGGACAATGAAAACAGAGAGTTCATAAAAATAGTAAGGGACTAGAAGAAATCAATCCAGTAGCTGTGAGATGATGCAAAGAGGAACAACATAAGACTGATAAGACTCTACAAAAAAAGCAGGAGTAAGTACAATTGACATAAAAAAACTGTTCACAGAAGTAATAGTAGAAAACTTCCCAGACAGAGATGGAGAATTGGACACACAGGTAAATGAGACACATAGAACTCCAACTACCCATGATCAAAAATAATTTACACCTAGATATATAATAGTCAAGATCCCAGAAACCCAAATGAAGAACAAATTCCTACAAGCAGTGAGAGAAAAGAAACAAATCACCTACAAAGAAAACCTATCAGAATCACAGCAGACTTCTCAACACAAACACTCAAGTCAAGGAGAGCCTGGAGTGAAGTATTTCAAGCCCTAAAAGAAAATAACTTCCAAACTAGACTGCTGTATCCTGAAAAATTATCTTTTGAAATTGATGGGGAAATTAGATACTTCCATTCAAAGAACACCTGAGAAATTTCATGAACACCAAACCAGCACTCCAAACATTTCTAAACAATATCCTAGAGAAAGAAAATGAAGATCACAACTCCATGAAGCCCAACAGAGGGAAGTCACCAGGCAAGGCAAAAAACTAAAGGAAAAGGGGAAAAATAAAAAATGAAAGAACCAACAACAGTAAAACATCATGATAAGGATGAGACAATATCTATAAATTATAACCATCAATGTTAATGGCCTTAATTCACCAATCAAGAGAAATAGACTGGCAGAATGGACTAAGAAGCAAAATCCAACAATATGCTGTATACAAGAAACACACCTAACTCAAAAAGAAATTCATAGACTGAAAGTAAAAGAATGGAAAACAGTTCTCCATGCAATAGGAACCCAGAAAAAATCAGGGGTAGCAATCTTATTTGCAGACAAAGTAGATTTCAAACCAAAACTAATTAAGAGAGACAAAGATGGTCACTACATCCTTGTGAAGGGAACAATCCAAGAGGAAGAGATGACAATCATAAATATATATGCACCAATATGAATGCCCCCACGTATACAAAACAAATATTAATGAATATGAAAAAACAAATAAGCACTAATACATTGTAGTGGGGGACCTCAATACCCCACTATCACAAATAGGTCAGCTAGAAAAATAATCAACAATGGAAATTCTAGCACTGAATAAAGCTATTGAATAAATGGACTTAATAGATGTTTACTATGTTCCATGTCACAAAATCAGAATGCACATTCTTTCTGGCTGCACATGGCTCATTCTCCAAAATAGACCACATGGTAACTCATAGGACATGTTTAAGTAAGTGTAAAAGAACTGAAGTTACCCCTTGTATATTATCAGACCATAGTGCAATAAAATTGAAGATCAATAGCATAAAAAAGTGCAAAACCCCCACAAACACATGGAAATTGAATAACTCCCTCCTGAATAACCAATGGGTCACAGAGGAAATAAAAGAAGAAATTAGACAGTTTCTACCAGTAAATGATAATGCCAGTACAACATAAAGGAATCTATGGGACACAATGAAAGCACTTCCACAAGGGAAATTCATAGCAGTGAATGTCCATATTAGAAAAACAGAGAGCTCAAATAAACAAGCTAAGGCTGAATTTCAAGCTCCTAGAAAAAGAAGAGCATGACAAACTCAAAGCTCATAGAAGAGAGGAAATTATAAATTTCAGAGCAGAAATCAATGCAATGGAAACTAAGAGAAGAACACAAAAAATCAATGAATCAGAGTTGGTTTTTTGAAAGAATAAATAAAATTGATAAACCTTTAGCCAAACATCAAAAAAAAGGAAAGAAAAGGGTCAAATCCATGCAATTAAGAACAAAAAAGGTGAAGTCACAACAGATCCACCAGAAATCCAGAGGATCATCAATACCTACTTCAAGAACCTGTGCTCCAATAAAATGGAAAACACAGAAGAAATGGACAGATTCCTAGATACATACAAATTGCCAAAGTTAAATGAAGAAGATATAGAAATTCTAAACGCCCCAATTACAATGAGTAAAATTGAAAACATAATTTAAAATTTACCACCAAAGAAAAGCCCAGGTCCTGATGGCTTCACTGCTGAATTCTACAAGATATTTAAAGAAGAACTATCGCCATTACTCTTTAAACTCATCAATGAAATTGAGAGGGAAGCAGTACTTCCAAATTCATTCCTGGAAGCAAGTGTTACTTTGATCCCCAAACCAGGGAAAGACCCAACCAAAAAAGAGAACTACAGGCCAAACTACCTGATGAACATAGATGTGAAAATCCTCAACAAGATACTGGCAAACAGAATACAGAGGGTCATCAAGAATATCATACACCCTAACCAAGTCAGATTTATCCCAGGGATGCAAGGATGGTTCAACATACATAAATCAATAAATGTAATACACTACATTAACAAAGCCAAGGGAAAAAACCATATTATCATCTCAATAGATGCAGAAAAAGCATTCCACAAAATACAACTCCCATTCATGATAAAAACCCTACAGAAAATTGGAATAGAAGATCTTTATCTCAACCTGATTAAGGCTATTTATGAAATGCCAACAGCCAACATCATAGTAAAGGGCGAAAAACTGAAAACTTTCACACTAAAATCAGAAACAAGACAAGGATGCGCACTATCACCACTCCTGTTCAATATTGTTCTGGGAACATTAGCCATAGCAATCAGAAAAGAGAAAGAAATATAAAGAATAAAGATAGGAAAGGAAGAAGTGAAACTGTCATTATTTGCTGATGATATGATACTTTACATAGAAGACTCAAAACACTCCACCAAAAGACTTTTAGACTGAATTGACAGATTCAGGAGAGTAGCTGGATACAAGGTCAACACAAAAAAACAATAGCCTTCTTATACACAAATAACAGACTCACTGAGAGAGAAATTAAAGAAACAATTCCTTTCACAATAGCATCCAAAAAAGTGAAACATCTAGGAATCAATCTAACAAAGGAAGCAAAAGACCTCTACACTGAAAACTACAGCACTCTGAAAACAGAAATTGAAGAGGATATAAGAAAATGGAGACATCCCTTGCTCCTGGGTAGGGAGAGCCAATATAGTGAAAATAGCCATACTTTTAAAACTGCTATATAGAATTAATGCAATACCAATTGAAATTCCAACAATATATTTCACAGAACTAGAAAACAGTCCAAAAATTCATTTGGAACCAGAAGAGACCTAGACTAGGTCTAGAGACCTAGAATAGCAAAAGCAATTCTAGGCAACAGAGACATGGCTGGGGGTATCACAATACCCAACTTGAAACTATACTACAAAGCTACAGTGATAAAAACAGCATAGTACTGGCAAAAAGCACACCTGAGGATCAGTGGAATAGATTAGAAGATGCAGAAGCAACTCCAGACACACTCAGCCACCTCATCTTTGACAGAGGAGCCAACCACCCTCATTGGAGGAAAGGTAGCCTAGTTAATAAATGGTGTTGGAAAAACTGGATTTCATCCTGCCAAAGATTAAAACTAGACCCATACCTACCACCATGCACTAAACTAAGATTGAAATGGATTAAAGATCTAAATATTAAGACAGAAACACTAAACTTGCTGGAACATAAATTAGGTAGAACTCTTGAAGACATTGGCATAGGAAAAGACTTTATAAAAAAACCTCAGTAGCATGGAAACTAGCACAAAAAAATGAAAAACTGGGATCTCATCTTATTAAAAAGCTTCTGCACTGCAAGGGAAACCACCAACAGAGTTAACAGACAACCTATAATGTGGGAAAAAAATTTTAGCAGCTGTACTTTAGACAAAGGACTACTACCTAGAATATATAAAGAACTGAAAAAAATCAGACCCCCCAAATTGAAAGACCCAATTCAAAAATGGGCATCTGAAATGAACAGACATTTCTCAGACAAAGAAGTAAAAGCAGCAAATAAATATATGAAAAAACATTCAATGTCACTGATCATTCGAGAGATGCAGATGAAAACAATACTGAGATTCCACCTCACCTCAGAAAGAATGGCTGCTGTCAAGAAATGAACCAATAAGAAAGGCTGGCGCGAGTGTGGGGAGAAAGGAACCCTTCTCCATTGTTAGTAGGAGAGCAGACTGGTGCAACCACTGTGGAAATCAGTATGGAGATACCGCAAAGAACTAGGGCTAGAGGTCCCATTTGACCCAGCTGTTCCCCACTGGGTATCTTCCTACAAAACTTAAAAGAATCACCACAGCAATATATGTGGACCCATGTTGCTCAGCTAATATAGATCCAATAGGGAATCAAGGCATATAGCAAGAGTATATGGCAAATATAGTTAACTACAGCTTACCTTTAACTTCTAACATAAAAAGAACCCAGGTATTCCTGGAACAACAGGATGCTCTGGTCCAATGTTCTGATCACCTGTCTATGCATCAGATGGATGCCCTATCTGGCTCACTGGACCATGTGTTGCTAATCACAGTTGCTGTTCATCTCTAGGGAGGCCTGCATGCCTGGCCATCACACCTCCCTCTTGAGGCTTGGCTCTCTTCAGACTCACCTCCAGGTACAAATTTGATGTGTCTCATCCTCTGTAGTGACTCTCTTCAGAGCCAAATCCCTTTCTGACTGCTGAATAATTTCTATCTTATTTAGCTGTCTATGATACTATGAAATTAACTGACAATAGACAGATTAACAGAAAAAAGTCATACAGATATATTGTGTGCAAGTAAATGGAAGCCACATAAAATATAAGACTCCAAGAAGAGCCAGACTTTTAGAGTTTACATAATGCCCTAAACTACAAAAAGGAATAGGGATTTGTAAGGGAGGTGGCAATTGTTTATGGAATGGTGATGGGATGAATTATACGATGAATAAAGGCTATCTTATTATGCCCATGAAATCTCAGGTAACAATCCCCAAATAATGAGTGGTATGTCATTTTGTCAAGCTTTTCTTCAAATTAATCTTCCCTTTTTGATGAGATCATAGGGAAGGAACTCATCACAATTGACTTACTTCTAGAGCAACTTCCTTAGTGAAGGAAAGTGAGAGAAAGCTGCCCAAAAGGCCAAAGGGCAGAAAGAGTGCTGAATGGGTGGAGCAGGAAAAGATCAAAGAGACCTTGGCTCAGAAGCCTTTCAATCTGTATTCACATGTAATTTGGGGTATTGTTTTCTAAGCCTCAAAATATGTTAAGTTGGCTTAATAAAAGAAATTGTAAGAAATTTACTTAGATCTAAAGAACTGGTAACTCTATGTAGAGTATAAGAGAAATGCAACTGACCAATGCATAGAGAAATACATAAGAGAAATGCAATTGAGCCAATAAATATGATTTTTTCATTTCATGAAAAAAAGTTTCATAACCAAATAATAAGAGAATGACAACAGTTACTATGCTCTGTATTGTCATCTTCAAACTACTCAGAGAACAAGACATAAACCGAAAAGATTCTTACAAAAGAGAAACAAACAGATAATAACAGAAAACTTTCTTTTCAACAAACTAAAATAGACTAAATAAAACAAGCGAGCATACATATTGAAATATTTTTAAATCAATAAAATATTTAATTTGGGAAAGGTTTTTATTTTTTTAATGTAAAATAATCAATTAATTTTTTCTATTTATTTAAAGTGGGAGAGTAAATCTTGACTGCCTTAATCCTTTCATACTCAAGAGTAGAAATTTTTAATAGAATATATTAATGGATAAAGGAAGAGTAAATGAAAATTAAACTGTCACATTTTTGCACTGTTCAGAATTAATTTAACTTTTCAGGCTGAAAGAAAATCCCAGATGGAATCACCATTGAAGGGATCATTAAAAAGTAATTGTAAACTAGATAACAAATTTAAATGTGAAAAAATAGGTTATAGAAAAAAGTATATGAAAATTTATCTCTATGCTCTTTAATTATACAGGGTCTTCAAAAATAGGACATAAAATCATTAACGTAAAAGAAAAAACTGGAAAACTGGATCTTATTTAAATTAAAAATACCTATCCATCAGTAGATATTATTAGACAATTCGACTCTTGTCTATGATGCAATAAGAGATATTTTCTCAATTTAAACAACTAGAAATGAGACAAAATATGTGGAATAATATTTTAAGACCTTGGACACCTGGCAACAAAATGATCTACAATGAACTAAGCTGACTACCTGAATTTAGAGAAAGAAGCAGACTTCACAAAGTGTGAAAGCAAAGTTTGGAGTTCTAAGAGTGAGGTGGGATAGGAGAAATAAAGATAAGTAAAAGAAAACAAGGAAAAATCATGATTTTAAAATTGTACTTTCAAGAAAAACTGTAGCTGCAGGAAGCAAAAGTTGTTCACCTTTTTATTTCTTCAAGAAAACTCATTCCTAAAAAAATTCCTAAGGCCCTTAAAGACAGATCCTCCCATGATTTTCACCTGTAAATCATGGTTTTTACCTTTAAACCATACTTTTCACCTGGGGGTAGCCTAGCCTGTTTTTACTGTAAAATGAGCTTTCTCAACTGTGAATAGGTCCTCCATTTTCTTCTGTAAAATGGGCTTTTCCCTTATGAATGGGCTGCTACTTTCACTTGTGAATGGGCCATTACTCTCCACTTAGAGGCAGGGCTATCACCTTTCACCTGTACATTGAACCCCCTGTATCCATAGATTTTTCTCTCCCCAAGCCACATAAATATACCCAGCTTAAGGCACAATGTGCCTCTCTTGAGACCCTACACTCTATTGAGTGTGTATTTTTTAAAATTCTGCCTAATTAACACTTTGATGCCTCTCACTGATGCACCTCAAAAATTCTTTTTCTATGATAGAAATCAGGGAACCTGCAACATGCCTTATAGGTGAAGTAAGTCCAGGTTTTTCATCTCTATGCTGGATAAACTCTGCAAATGTTGTCCTATAACAAGAGGAATAGTTGCTTAGAATTAGAGGGAGATGTACTTAAGAGGAAGGAGCTTCAGATAGAAAGAATGTGTGCAAGAGTGAGAACACATGCAAGGTCTGAGATCTACAAAGAGGTTCCCTCAAGCTTTGGCTTATTGTTTTGTACATAGGTATGAAGAAATGACCCTAATTCCAGGAAAGAACAACAGCAAACAGACATAATGCAAATATCAAAAGGCATACAAGTCCAGGAAAAGTTAATGATCCTATTAGCAAGAGTGAAAAATTCTGCTAAAGATATTACATAGAGCTCTAAAACCATTTTCCTTAGTAGTAAGATTAAATATTGATATGAATGCATTCTAAAAATGGTCTAAAACAAATCTTGACAGTCACACTATTTATAAATAATTTAATTAAATGACAAACTTAAGCCCAATGATATCTATAAACAAAAGAAAAGCAGAAAAGCTTTTTATTCAACAAAGTAAAAAATTATTGTGAAATTAAAAAACAAATTTTTATTCATAAATACAAGAAAATATGGCTCATCACCAGGAAAAAGATTATAGATTCTAATGTAGAAATGTCACCAATCTTATGATTAGTAAAAAAATTAGTAAATTCAGCTACTATATATATATATAAACTATATGGCAAAAAGGGAATACATGGAATGCAAGAGAAACTGAAGGTGAAAAATGAACTAAAATTATATGAGAGATAGAAAGTATAAGGAGTAAGAAGAAAAAGTATACTAGATGGAGTTGAAAACAAATCAGACACTGGAGATGGTATAGTTAATAATTTAAACATGTTCAAAATAACATGAAGAAAAATGATCCAAAAGAAACTAAGAGATAAAAACTGACTGCTAACTTTGAGAAAGTACGAGTAAAAAGAGACTGCTAAATGAAACACTGAAATAAAAGATCCTTAAAAGAAAATGAGTAAAGTATCAGGCAGCTGTAGGATAGGAGTAAGCAGTGCAAGTATACATGACTGGTGTGCACAGAAAAGAGTAGAGGATGTTAAAAAAATAAAGTCAAAAATTATGATAATCAGTAAATAGTAAGGAAAAATAAAAATAAAGAAGAGCATATTGAAGCAAATAATAATCAAATTTCTGAAACAGCAACAACAAAAGGCAGTCAATAGAGGCTGAAAGCACACCCTCATTACAGAAGAAAAAGATAAGAATAATAGCAAATTCTCATCAGGAACTACTACAGGCACAGAAACAATAAATAAATACTGCAAAATCCTGAAAAAGCATGACTGCAACAGAGAATTCAACAGAGCATTTTATAAAACACAAAATAAAGAGTTTTATTTTAAAGAGTATGAGATAATTCAACTGTAATGTGCTGATACTTAGGAATGTCAAAGGAAAGTTGCCAGAGAGAAAGAAATGTTTAATAGATAAAATTTAGATCTATACAAATTAACATTTTGTACTACATAGAGAGAGTAGATAATGAGAAATCAAAATTACATAATAAATATAAAATACTTTTTTCTCCTTCAAAAAAATTTCTTAATTGTTGACTAAGAAGAAAATAGAAGAAGTATTGTTGCAAATTCAATAATAGAAATTAACAAGAAGTGTAAAAACATTTACACAAAAGAAGGCTGGAAAATGGGAGAAGCAACAAAGAAATAAGGCAAAAGAAAACAAATAGATTTAAATCTCATTATGCTAACAATTTAAATCATCTAATCACTCCAATTAAAATTCAGGAACTTTAACATTTTATGAAAACATGATCCAGTTATATGTTGCTTAAACAACAGCAATGTAAATATAAAGAGATGGATAAAATCTAAAAGAATGGATGTGTGTGTGTGTGTAAAACTTTATAAAAGCTGAGTTTTTATATTAATATTGTACAATATAGATTTAACAACAGGCAATATTACCAGGGATGAAGAAAGATATTTTATAATGATAAAGTAGTCAATATATCAAGAACTCAGCAGGAGCATTTTGAAACAAAACAAACACTGGAAGAGAGGAATTTTACCATTACAGTAGAATATCTTATCACCTCACTTTCAAAAACTGTTAGACAAGTAAACAGGAAATTTATCATAGAGAAATATTGAGGAATACTATGAAAAAAACTTGATCTTATTGTTATTCATGGAATACTCTGCCCACTTGTCCAATCACATTGCTATATTTATAGATATGTTAAAGCACTAATACACAATAGGGCAAGACTTTGCTTTTGCCCCACCCCATGGTTTTTTAAAATGTTTTGTTCAAGAAATGTAACCATTTATGCTGCACAGTGTTCCTGCCCAATGTATCAAAATGTTCTATAACTGTTTCAGCTGCACAATGGTCCTTCCAGATGTTTCAAGGATGTTCTGTTAACTCTGCCCCTCTCCTTCTGTGAACATGCTCACCTGGTGCGTGCTTCAGAAATGTTCTTTAACTCCACCCTCCTGCTTCTGTGAGCATGCTCACTCATCATGTGGGCCCACACCCCTATATCACAGATCTTTATATAAGAATGCTCCCATTTCTACTCAGCACTCAGAATTTGGAGCTGGCAAGTTCCTCTGAGATAGCCTCCAATAAAGATTTTTCTTTATAAAGTTCTTGATACAGTTCTGAGAGTTGACTGTGGTAGTAAAAATAATCTACACACATGGTAAAGTTACTTATATCTAAATATACATACAAGAATGAGTGCAGGTAAAACTGATGAAATCTGGTCAGTTGACTGTATCAATATCAATCGTCTGACTATACTATTCTATTTTTATGCAATTAGTTACCATAGGCAGAAACTTAGTAAAGATAGGGGATGTCCATATTTCTTTACAATGCATGTAGATCTACTAATCCTCTTAAGTTAATTATGATAATTAAATGTATACTAGTACAGTTGTGTTTCAGAGTGTAAGCTTTTCAAATTGAAGACAACACACTCATGTCTAAGCACAAATATGGATTTTATTTCCAGGGTTTTAGGTTTAAATAATTTCTCTATCAAAGTTCAAACTAAATTTACTTTATATAATAAAATAAATACTCGAGATTTTTTTCGATATATTCATTGTTTTTATCACCTTCGAATATCATTATTCACTGCTACAACATGTTGAACCCAGAAAACTTCTTTCCCTTAATCAGAAAGGCAAATTCCACTGTTTTGTAATACCTTTTAAGAAACAATATATGCCTCATACAAGACTTCTGAGCAACTTGGATAATTCTGATTTAATAATTCTTTGCAATAGTTCATATTTAAAACAGAAACTTAAAAATTTTAAGCTTACTATTCTATCACATTTTAAGTTCACAATCTTTTCCCAGATAGCTATCTGTCCTCAATTAAGCTTCCTAGTTTAAAATTAATAGAAGAGATGGATTAAATATTTCCTTTTCATAAAGATGTATGTTTACCTAAAACTGGTATTTAAACACTTTGCAATACTTTTTTGACCATCAGTTTCCCTGTTTTCCTATGTGCTTAGGAATTTTAACTCTGTTCCTAGGCTTTTCTGTATTGCAAGCTGATATGGAAAAAAAATGTGCACAATATACAACTGAATTACTAGAACACACAAATATGACATATTTTTCTGGTCCTAGATTTAATTATCTAAGGCCTTGTTTATAAATCTGTCATAAGGATTAATAATCATTTATTTGTGATACTTGGTTGTTTTGCATTTGGCTGGTACATTCTGTACAGAGTCTTAAATGGTCCTTCCTACTTATTATACTATCTTATGAATCAACAATTTATTTTTAAATAAAGCTGTAGGAGAAGGTAACTCTAGTCCAACTACAAACAATGGTCAATAGAATTTTGGCAATGGTGCAGTTCTAAACACTAGAGATTAATATAATCAGCCTGACTTAATGTACCTTTGGGCATACTGGTGAACTGAGAAATAATAAAATGGTCCTAATAGCTGACAACTGGAGCTGGCATGGCAAATAACAGCAGTTTGTAGTGTTCTCTGCTGAATATAAATGATTTAACAGAATATCAACATGTTAGGGCATTACTTCATGATGGAAATGGGACCAAACAAAATAGAACAACAGAATACAATGATTACAGTTACTAAATATTTTTTCTCCTGGCCAAATGACTGATCAGTGCCTCTTTATCAATGACAATTTTAGTTCTAGTTTTCATCTTATCTCCATGTTAGAACATATTAAGTTAGACAATTACTAACTTGCCATAGTTTCCATAGCACGTCCTAATCCAGAACACACTTTCTTTCCCTATCCTTAAGCAAAAAATATCTGTGTTGATTCAAAACATTACACCAAGCCAATGCTACCCTTCCTGAGACCGTCCACAATTCCCCATTGTGTACAGTCACCTCTCCTACCTCAAACTAACAAATGAACATTGTTTAACTCTAGACATGTCCTAGGTAAAGACCTACTTCCAAATACTGGTTAGACTATAGAGTAATTGGCACTTTTTAATAACTTTCTGATGTGAGTGTAAATTGGTACAACCACTTTGGAAAACTCAACCATATCTCCTTAATGTAAATATAAATTTGTGCCATGTCCCAACAGTTCTATTCTAGTTTTATACGCAAGAGATAAGAACATTCACATCCACTAAATTATATGCATCGAATACTCATACCTGCTTTAGTCAGAATAGCATCAAACTTGGACCAATTGAAAAGTGGGTTATTGTAGAGCAATTAAATGAATTAATCTAATTACACTTAATATAATAGTATCTCAATATATAATATCTTAATCTCAATATATATCTTAATCTTAAAAACAATATTAATCAAAGAAACCATGTATACATGCCAAAGGAATTCCTTTATATAAAATTCAAAAAGAACTGAAACCAATTGTTATGGCTTACATTTAGATGTCCCACAAAGCCTCATGCAGATGAGATGGGGCTTTTTCTGAGGTGGCTACATATAGAGTGTGAGACACTGGAACCAATTCATGGTGCAATGCTAGGCTCAAGGCCACTAGAATTGAGAGTGTGAGTACTACCAGCCCTAAGTAGTCTGAAAAAGATAAAAGGGGCAGGAGAATGCTGTTAGGTTCCCTTGTTGGTTTTGCTACTGTGTGGGTGCCATGAACGGTTTTTCCTCTGTGACAACCCTCTGCCATGTGCCACTCTGCCTTGATTATTGACTGAAACCTCTACAAACTGGGAGCTAAATAAACCCTTTCCCCTTTAACTTCAGAAGTCAGCTATTTTGTGTCAGCAATAAGAGAAAAGTAACTAACACACCAATTAATGAAGTTTAAAGGTACACAGAATATTGGCTACTTTTGAGAGAATAGAAACTAGAGGGAAAACAATGAGAATTTTACAGAACATGATGATCCAATGCTTCCTGATTTGGATGCTGATTACATGTATATGTAAAGTTGTGGAAAGCCCTACAGTTATACATATAGGATATGTATATTTTTCTGCTTAAATGTAAAAAAAATTGAATTTACAAAAAATGTAAAAATTTAGAGATGGCAAAATTGAGCTTTGATTCCTCCATAACGGGGACTCTATTCAATGAAAATACATAAAGGTTACTGTAACATTCAGCATCCCACCATTAGATAGATGGCAGCCTCAAAGGATTAGTTGAAAGAGCTTGAAAGAAGAATATTAACCATTTTTGTTAATATTAGTGTAAGGAAGAAACTATTTACAGAGGAGTAGGTACATTGAGTTAACTAGTATGCAATGATAATCCACCCAGTAGCTCTCTAGAGGGCAAAGATCTCCCGTACCCACTGACAGCATTAGTGGGAATGAGGTCAGAAGTCACTAGATATCAGAAATATCTGTAGGTATAAGAGATAAACACCACAAAAGGAAAAGCCACTTCCAAAGCTCAGCCTGGAATGGAAAAGGGGAGGAGATATAGCACTTTTGTCTCTCAGTCAGCTGTCTAATCCAACCAGAACTAGAGGAAAGGAATCTCAGTAAATGCAATTTACTGAAGTTAGATTCCCAGAGTGCCTCAGTACAGCCCCAAAGAGCAGAGAAGTGATCCAGTAGTAAATGATAAATAATAGCAGAATGTAGAGTCTACAAGATAAACATTTACACTGAACTCTTTTCTGTAAACTCAGTAGTATGTGCCCTCTTTGGAAAAAACCCTTCATTTTGTCACAATCTTCTTCACTTTTTTCATCCTCTGTTCTCTGAAAATAATTATTTGAATTCAGCATTTTGTTTTCTATTTCATTTGTTTATTAATTTTATCAGTACATTTTAGGTAGACAATATAATGAATGACATTGATCATTGGAAATTTGTACCTTTACATAATCTTGTTTTCATTCTTATTTTTCCCCCTTCCCCTGCCCTCCCTTCAATCCCTCCTCCATTCCCTATCTACAAAGACTTTGTTTCCATTTTTTTCCTTTTCTCATATTCACATCCCCTCTTTCCTTTCCCCAATCTCTCCCGCTTCAACTTCCCCTTCCCCTTTGGACCTTTTCTTCCAATTTCACAATATCTATTATGGCTTTTGATCCTTATTTACACATGATGTTTCTCACACCAGAGAAACTATTCAGTATTTATATATGTCTTTCCTATTTATTTCACTTAAGAGTATCGCCACAATGTGCATCCATTCAGCTATAAATGTCTCTAATTTCTCATTCTTTATGGCAGAGTAGTACTCCCATTTTAGAAAAAAAACACATTTTCTTTATCCAGTCTCTAGTTGATGGGCAATTGGGCTATTTCCAAGTTTCAGCTATTACAAAATGTGCTGCTATGAACATATATTGCTGTGGTATAATTCTCTTAATTTGGGGGGGAAGATACTCAGCAGGGGAATAGCAGGGGGAAATGGGACCTTTAATCCTAATATCTCAATACTGATTTCCACACTAGTTGCACCATTCTACACTCCCACCAGCAATGGAGCCGGGTTCCTTTTTCCCCACAGTCCCATCAGCATTTCTAATTGGTTGATTTCATGATAGCAGCCATTCTTTCTGGGGTAAGGTGGAATCTCAGCATTGTTTTCATTTGCATCTCTCGAATGACCAGTGATGTTGAACATTTTTTCATGTGTTATTTACTATTTCTATTT
>NW_004624844.1:5534650-5549596 GCF_000247695.1 Heterocephalus glaber | reverse complement strand
CTTCTATTGGATTTCTGGAATCCTAACTATTATATGCCTATGTGTAGATTATTTTTGATCAAGGCTAGTTGGAGTCCTATATGCCTCACTTATGTGTATGTCAAGTTCTTTTCCCCTCCTCGGGAAGTTTTCTACCATCACTTCTGTGAACAGTTTTTTTATGTCATTTGTGCTATGTCCTGCTTTTTCATTGACTTTAATCAATCTTATGTTATTCTTCTTTGCATCATCTAGCAGCTGCTGGAATCAGTTCATGTGGTCTCTCAGTGTTTTTAAGAAACTTTTCTTTTTCTATTCACTAATTGTAATCTTGTCTGCTATATCTGAAATTCTGTCCTCATGTTGGCTCATTCTGCTGCATAAACTATCAATGGAGGTTTTAATCTCCTGGATATATGGCATTTGTTTTGTGGATTCCATTTGTTTCCTATGCTGGGATTCTTTCCTGTTCCTCAGCTCCTCTATTTTTCATCTGTGTCTGGGCTAGACTTATGAATCATATCTTACACTATGGACACCATTTCTGTTGTTATCTAAGAAATTATTTCTGATTTCATTTTTTCAAGATCCTCTTTTTTGCCAGTTTAGGGAGTCCAAGTGGTTGAGTATCAGATTGTTCCATCTTGTTTCCCTCTGGGGTTTCCTTAGGTGATCTGGAAATCTGGTTTTGAGACTTGTTTATGTGTCTTCTCATTTCAACAGATGCAGCCTGCTGTGCCTTTGGTGAGGTGACTTTTTGCTCACCCAGTGGTCTTCAATTCTCAAGAGGCCACTGAAGGCCTTTTCTCTGCTGCTCACCACTGCATCAATTTCTGGGTTCAGAATGGTGGCCTTCTGGATCCCTGTGCAGCCATGTTGTCCAGGTGGGGTTCTGGCTAGAGACTGTGAACACTCTGGATGGTATCTAGGTGGGTCTCTGGCCTTTGCTTGTTTTGTCTGTGCAGCTCTTTTCCAGGCAGGCCTTTGGTTGGAGCCTGTGGGTCCAAGCTTCTGGGGTCTGGCCAGGACCTTGGCTGGGATCTGCCTGTACCAGCATAGCTTTGGTACACACAGGCTTCTAGCTGGGATCTGTGTACACTCACCAATGGAATATGGGTGGGCCTTTGGCTGTTGCTTGTGTGCCTGTACAGCTCTTTTCAGGGTGAGGCCCTGCATGGGCTCTTCACATTCCCATGAAGCTCTGGTCCACTTGGGATTCTTGCTCCCTGTTTAATTTTTTAAAAGATAAATATCTCTTAGCTTGTCAGGTTTGAATCAAAATGAAAGAGAGCTGAGAATGAAAGAAGTAGGTATCTTTTTGTGAGTCTAAGGAATATTTTTCCCTGTGTAACCTATTTTGCAAAATTTGGTATTTTTATTTTCAACCTACAATCCAGATAAGTTAAACAAATACTTAGATTAATCATGGATAAGACTAAAGGAAAAATAAACATATAATGGAAAATTCACTCTCAACTATTTATATTTTGAGTTTACACAGACACAATCTTTGTGATTGCTAGAGAGCCTTTGGAAGATGTATTTTACTTGAGATTTCTTTCCTGCAAGGAAAAAAATTTTGTAATATTATGCATAAATATAGTCTTAACAGATATTTTCTATCAGCCCAAAAGAATAAGGGCTGTGGATTAGCTCAGTGGCACAGCACCTGCCTGGCAAGCACAAGGTCGTGAGTTCAATCTGTGGTATTAAAAAAAATATGAATAAAATACAACTACTAAGGTTTGTACAAGTGTCCCCCAAAAGCCCACATGTAAAGGGTTGAACACCAGTCTGTGTCACTACTGGGATGTGGTTTAACCTTCAAGATTTGGACCCCAGCAGGAAGAAGCTAGATCATGGGGGGAGTGCTCTTGAAAGCAACACTAGGACCCCAATCCCATATTCCCTTTCTTTGTTTCCTGACCCCTTTGTTTCCTGACCCCCAGGAAGATGAGTTGTTTCCATTGCAACAGGGCTCCCAGAATGATACAATGCCTTACCATAGGCCCAAAATCAATGTAGATAACTGACCACGAATTGAAACCTCCAAAACTGGAAAAATAAACCTTCCTTCTTTTAATTTGATTGTCATACGTATTTTGTCATAGTAATGGAATGCTAACACAGGAATTTACAGTTTACTATGTTTACTTTGCATTTGCAAAAAATTTCATTTGTTTTAGACAGTTGAATACTTAAATCTTGATAGGCACATAAGACTAGATTTTGTCTCCTTAAGGGGATATTTTAAAACTTTTAAGTCACTATTTTTTAATCTCTTTAAATATCTCTCATCATGGGCATATGCAGTTAAACAGAGTTTTAGAAAATATAAATGATAATTATTGACTAAAATATGGCTTTTAAAAATTTTTTACATAAAAAGAAATTAAAATGTGATCCTTCTAATCTAAATTCTAATCAAATGTCTGTGAAGGGAATTCAGTGCTTTAAATTAAAACTATCTTCTGAATGTGTATATCAAAGTTATACTTATTAGTACTAATTAGATTAAGTCTTTAATTAAATCTCAGTTATTCATAATAGAAATTTTAAATATCATTAAAATTACATGTCAGAAGTAATTACAAAAAAAATGTAGTTTTGACAATCTTGCAAAAAGCACATGGCAACATAACTTTTATTTCACACTCCATTGTGTTACTTTATATCATGTTTTTTGAGAATGGTAAATTTGAGAATCATTAGCCACGTAAGACAATATTTTTCTCTCTCAGTATAAAAACAAAACAAAACAAACCACACAGCCTTCTATTCAAATCTACAAAGAAGTAAAACCTTAAAGATCAAGAATTATGGTAGGCAATACATTCACAAGGCTGTTTCCCCACACCTCTCCTCACAACCCTTATCCAGTAGCAAGAATGGAAACATAAAACAAGAGTTATAAAAAACAGTGTTTAACACTAGCTTTCTAGTGTTAAAATAATAATATAAAAATAATACCTGCACATTATAGACCATATTCAGATTTAGAATTATTTTACAATGCTAGTTTGGGATTTTTTTAATGATACAAATAGTCCAAAGAAATGAAGGCATTACATAAGTTGTGTCTCAAAAATCCTATCAGTACTGAAAGTAAACTATTTTGATTTGAAAAGCATATGTTTTTCTCCAAGGCTTACTTTACATTAAAATGCAATAAAATACTTGCTTCTAAATTATTCACCATTTATCTTAGGAGAATAAGTGTCCATTGCCATCTCCATCTCTAATAGTAATTTATTTTTATCTCAATATATTGAAGGTGAAGAACCAACCTCATGTTGATGATTGTTGGTACTCCTGCAGGAAAAAACACCAACATTATGGCTGTTGAACTATTGCAAATAATTATGTCATCAAACCAGAACTGCACAAATCAGAATTCTTGCCAGTATCAGGCTTTACCAGTAATGTCAAAGACAGAAGCAAGGAAGAAGCACAAATGAAGATGCAAGAAAGAGAGACATTGGCTCCTATGTTGTTCTTCCTTACTTGGGACATGTGCTCTCCAGTCTAAATTTATAGGTGAGGCTATTAAAATTGGGTGAAGGATGAACCTAGCTGATAATTCCCATGAAAAATGAAAAAGCTACTTGCCTTATTCATACATAAAATTCATGTAAAGTATAGACTCAGAAAAATGATATCCTCATGTAACAATGTCTAGAACTATTTTCTCATAAAAGTTTGTAACACCTTAGAAATCAATTGTCAATAGAAAAGTCCCTTTCATTTAGTAGAATTGAAAATTAACAAAGCAACCACTGTATTTGTTTTCTAGGCTGCCAATTTTTCCAACTGGCCTCAGTTACAAAAGAAATTTATTCTCTCATAGTTCTCAAAACCAGAAGTCTGAGTTTAAGATGTTGGCAAGGTCTCTCTGAAGGGCCTAATAGAGGCATCTTTCTTGCCTTTACCTCACTTCTGGAAACCTTTGGTGCTGACTGGTTTATGGTGGATCCATTCTCTGTCCCTGTCTTCACATAGCCTCTTCCCCTTTGTGTCTGTGAGCAAATATCCCTTCCTAGTAGTTGCGGCATTCATTTTGCATAAAACATCATAATCTGTTACAGAATGCAGGATCAGAAATCCAAAAGTAATGTTAATATTTTGGATGAGTCACACATAACAATAAATTCATAAATTTTTGCAGAGACATTATGGCAAAATAAAAGTAGACAAGAGACAAAATAATCTACAGATGATACCTATGAATTGATTTTATGATAAAATAAGACTAAAAATCATATTGATGAAAGATAAGCTGAGGAACCTAAACTTACAGCCAACTATAAGTGAAAACGTTATTGATGAAAACAAAAATGATTGCAATGGCTATAATCATGTCCACATCAAACTACTATCCACAAGTGAATTTGTTTTTGAAGTAGGACTCTGCTTTATGTTCTTAATGCCAAAACTCCTAGTTTCACTGACAGACTCCTCAGTTTCCAGAAGATTTAAGAAGAATTCATTTATGTGTGATATAATTTAGAGGAATTTTATATTCTCATACATCTACATATGTTATCTCTACTATAAGTGGTGAATGCTGTTGCTTTAAAATAGTTTTCACATATGAAATAATTCATCATAGAACTAAATTTCTTCTTTTTTAGAGATTTCAAAACCTTGATTATGTTATGCTGTTTAAAAAACAAAAGCTCTTCAAAAACCTCAGCATCAAATTCTAACGTTAAAAAAATCTTCTTATGGAGGGTTCACAATTCTGCTTCTTTACCTATTTTAAATGGCAATAGCAAACAATATGTAGTACTAGTCTTTTATCTCTCACTGACACATATTATATATATTTTTAAATAAATGAAGGTTAAACTGATTTCATTTAAACCAAAACAACTATTAGATATATTATAAAATACAGACTATTAAAGAAATACTTATGAGAAAATATTTAGATGTTGATATATTTAATCATTTAGTATACAAAGGCTCAAATTTGAGGAAAATTTCCAGTGATGATTTTAAATTCATTTTTTCAATTACAATAGTTACATCATTTTTCTCTAAGTCAAATATTCTTTCATTGTTTGCAATAAAATATATTTATTTAGAACAAAAATAGCTATCTCAAAGTGCCTATTTGCTGCTAGCTATCATAATATCACGACCATAAAAATAATAAAAGTGTAGATACCAAAATAACTTGGAAACTTATTCCAGTATTTTTTGAATGAATTGGCCCCCTAGAATTGTTCTACACAATTATGGTAAATTTATTCCCTTATTAGTACTACCCATGTCTGGGTGAAGAGCAGCTTGATTGCAGATCAAACCTAAAATGTGGAGCACTTCCCCTTATGGCCCTTGAGTGGCATTCCTACGGAAGCCACCTTTGCTCACTGTCCACTCCACATCCTTGGTCCAGCTCTCCTAATAGTAGCTGTGCAGACCTCTCTGTGTACCTTGGTCTCTGCTATTTTAGTACAATGACACATATCAAGTGTGTCCAAGCTACCAAATTAATCATACATGTTCCGCATCCTAAATTTTAATTCAGGGGACTATAAATTTAGATTTTTAAACTTATAAAATTCCACTTGGTTATAATTCAGATAACTTGCTAACATGCAAACTAATTTTTAAAAGTTTTATAATAAAGCCAGTCTGTTTGCATAATGATATCTTTATAACATGACTACATTTTTCAGAAAAGAAAATCTGGAGAGTTCATCACACTTATTGTCTCAGTCATACATAATGGTCTCATAAATTTTAAAAAGAATTTCAAAAACTGATTGATTTACATATATAAATTTCTAACAGCTCAGATAAGTCACAGGACCCTCACACCTCTAAAATCTTGCAAGATTTCTGGACATAGGATTATTTGAACCTTCAGTCTCTGTCTGGAGAGGATATTTTTTGATAACTATTTATAGTTTTCTAGCGTGGGAAACATTTGTAACTAAATTCTGGTGATTAAAAACATACCAAAGGAAAGAATGGTGCTCTTACAAAACTCACAGTTTAATGGAAGAGACATGCGGACAAAAGTAAACAAATAAATTTAAAATGCCAAATTGAATTAATTTTTTTGAATGGATTTCAATCTAAAGAAAATAAGAAGAGTGGAAAAAGAAGGTGGGGACTTCTACTGATAGTGTAATCTAGAAGGGTTCCCAAAAACATGAGATCTTCTGGCTGGGACTTCCAAGACAAAAATGGATACTTTCACAAAAAGGGTGACAACAAAGAAGATTCCAGGCAAAGGTAACAACTACAAAAAAACCCTAAAGGAACATAAACTAGGCTTCTGAAGGAACTGAAAAATTTCCATTTTGACATCTGCTTGGGGATGAGGAAGAGAGATTTGCAAGGAACAACCCTGGAGATAACGTCGAGGAAAAAAATCATCAAGGGACTTTCAGTTCATAATATGAAATCTGGATGTGTTTTAGTTGCATTTAAAACCATTGAAAAAGCTTAGACAGTGACTCTTATTTGAATTCTAACCAGGTAATTCTGTAACAAATGACTGGAAGAGGATAAAATTTGGAAGGAGTGAAATCAGACTAGTTCTTTTAGGGATCCAGCAAAAGAAATGTAGTGATGTTTGAGTCCAGCTACTCTAACAATAAAAATACTTTGTGCTGAATTTTATACTGGAATGAAGTAAAGGGAAAGAATAAAACTGGCTTAACAATCTAGCTCCTGACTCAGGCTGTTCAGTCAAATGTGGATGCAAAATACTAAAACTGAGGGGCAACTTAGAAGAAGAGCAAGGGGAGAAGCTAGAAGAAAGGTTAGTGAGAGTTCAGTCTCAAAGTCTGAAATCTCTCTAAGACATCAGTCTCTAGGACTAGCATGAATCTAGAAAAGGAGACTGGGGTGAATACATTTTGGAATAATGAACATGTAGAAGTTAAAGCCAGACACAGTAATTAAACTTTGTATATGTTTTTATTCACCATTACTGAGTTTATCTAGAAATTGTCATTGATGCTTCCTATTTTTCCTGGAACTCAGTGCGACGTGTTTTTCCAACCAACTCCCTGTCTCGGTTCTTTAACAAGAAAGAATCTGATGTACTCTTTACTAATTCTGCCCAAATTGTACTCATCATATAATGCTTTCTCTGTGTTGGAGAATACTTAAAGTCCAGGCTCTGGTGCCCAAACTCCACATCTGTGTGTCCCAATATTTTTTTTCATTATCACAATTTTAGGATCATCTCCCTCCTAATTTCCCACTATGAAAATTGTATACCATAAACAAACTATACATATATATATGATGCTATGTCTATCTCACTTTATACATAAAAAGGAATAAATACAAAGATTACTTGTTTTACTCAGTGCAGAGTGAAGAATGACTGAAATTTTCAAGTAAGATTTTTAAAACTAATAATAATTTATAACTATATTTGCTGAGTAGCATTAATGTAATTTATTACTTAAAACTGTATAGAATTACACATGCAAATTATAAATGTACATAAATATATCATAGCAATGTAATCAAAAATTTTAAATTTGATGATTCAAAACTTTTTCCAGCAAAAGTAAACAGCAGAAAATTAAATTGACCAAATGCATTTAACTTTTAACTTTTTAATGCATTTAACTTTTAACTTTTGTTAATATGAGAAAATTAGCTGCTGCATAGTCATTCAGGTATTGTCTTTTTCTCTTTAGTACTTGACACAATTTTAGGTTGACTAATGTTGTAGAGATAATTAAATACAAATGATTTTTACTTCATCCCCAAATCCAAGTGCATGCAAAAGTGCTGAGGATCAAACACACACTAGCACATCCACAAGCCACCACACAGCAGCCTGTGGGCACACGGGGTTCGTCTCCATCCCATGACCTTAGATTCAGCAAATGCTAAGACCATGTTCACTGATTTCCATCATTTGTTCAGAGTTGATTTCTTCCCTCCCGTCCCCTCCCCTCTCCTCCCCTCTCGCTTCCTTCCCTTTTTCTTTCTTCTCTTCTCTCTCCCCGTCCTCCCTCCCTCCCTTTTTTCTTTCTTTTTCTTCCTTCCTTTCTTTCTTTCTTTTCTTTTCTTTCTTTCTTTTTTTCTTTCCTTCTCCTTTAAGTCTAAATTGCATCTCCAGCCCTTTTCTGTTTACTTTTTTAATTATTACTCTGAAACAGGCTGTTGCTAAGTCACTAATTTGTACAGCCTAGACATGAACTTGCAATCCTTCTGCCTCAGCTCCCACAGCGCTAGGACTGCAGCTTGTACCACTGAGCCAGCTCGTTTTTGTATCTTTCAAGAACTCAATGTCAGCGTTCTTGCGTGATGCCCAAGAAAATCCCATGAGAGAAATTAAATATTAAAAGGTAAAAGGTTATAGCATAGTTCTGAACTTCGGCGGGGGGGGGCATCGATTATTGCAGTAAGTTTTCTTTTTTCCCCCTTTCTTCAACCAAAAGTCAATTTTCATTTTTGGGGTGTTATATCATTTCATTAATCATGTACATTTTACATCATCCCAGGTCTAAGCATCTGATATAGTCCTCTTTACTGGCTGTACTGCTATAAACTGCATTCTCTATAGATGGCATCTCACACATCTGACCTCTTGGGACTTAAACATCCCTTTCCTATTAAGTAAAATTACAATAAATAAGTATATAAGTGAATAATTGAGTCATAAATTCAAATGAAATTTTCAGAAACTCTGATATAATCAGAAAAATAACAAACCACTGAAACATTTTCTTCTAATGGTACATTATTTTAATTCCATATTTTAATTCTACAGAAGCATCAGTGGCAGATAATCTAAAACATACATGGGTGTTTGGAAAAAGTAATATTTAATCCTGGGCTCTCTTTTAAAATTCATGTTTGTATTCATTTCTATTTCAGGATATCCTGACCTCGTTTTTTAGCATATCAGCCTTTTCTTTACAGTAAGAGCTGATCTGTGGAGAACCCTCCTGAAAGCCTACAAATTATTTTACAAAACTAAGCTAAAGTCAATAATCCAAAATCTTGGTAAAGGAAATGAACATCTAAATAAAATTGCTGTTTAGGAAAGTACTTCCATGGACAAGGCTACAATTTGGAAAAAGAGTGGGGGGAAGCCGTTAATTATTAATCATGCTTCTGCTTTTTTTTGCTCAATCTTGGAGAAGTTCAGTTACCCAAGAAGCATTTTTAAATAAAAACATACAAGGGAATTGTCTATGAATCATTTTTCTTAATTACTCAAGTATGAAAAATAGTGTTGTTAAAAATATCGTTTTTTCAGGAAATAATACATGTAAGTAATCTTCACAAATTCCAGCTGTAAGTAAAATAGTCTTATTATCAAATTTAGTAAAGTACAGAGCAAGGCACAAGTGGCAATTTGCTGATGACATGGAGAGGGATGGATTTGGCAGGGCTGAAAGCAGTAAACACGGCTCGGGGGCTGTGCGGCTCCCTAGAGCTACATCCACACTCTGAGCGACCATAATAGGCATATTCTACCTACTAATCATATCTCGAGAAATCTTTGTAGTCTTTAGAATAGCTAATGAATAACTGTCTACAGCTGCCACTGATTGAAATAGTTTAGGACATTATTAAGGAGAAAAACATTCCAGGCAAACCCAAATTGGCTTACATTCAAGAACACACACTTTCTAAATCTTTTTTCCCTTACCACTTTGAAGCTTTAGACTCATAGCCTAATGTTCTGAAAACTTACATTTTATTGTAAGAGAAAGAGAGTATTTTTATATTTGAACAGTTTGTCAACCTTTTAAATTTCTTACACTTTCTATCTAGGTTATTGTTACATCTTATATTTTAAACTCTTCAAATGTAAGATCCATTAAGTTTTAACATATTCTCAATAGCACCGAGTACAATGCAAATAGGTGCCTAAAGTGCTGTGAATGATAGAATGATAATATTGACCTATGAGCCCAGAAAAGAACTGAAATTGTTAAAAGTATAGAAAGCATGAGGCTGGTGCAAAGTGCTTTTTATCTCCAAATGGTAATTATTTTGCCTGAAATATAAGTAATTAATAAAGTTGAAAATACATCAAAATAATTAACATGATACTTCTTAATAGGAACAATTTTAAACAGAAAATAGGTAAGACTCAAAGTAAGACTCAAATCTTAGAGAAGTTAAATGGTCTTGTAGCTATTCCTAAGAAGTTGGGTTGAGGATACAATTAATACAGCTATTAAAACATATTTTTTACATTCTTCATCTTGTTTTAATTTTTTTCAGAAATACACCCTGTGCTTATAGTGATGTCTGAAATTTTTAAAGTTTTAATCAATGCATATTTATAGTGTCTTAACAGTTGACTAATAAGTGTTCTTTGTGCAGAAAAAGTTCTCTAAATTAGACACATCTTTTGCTGTGTTCTAGATATACAAAAGTTAAAGGCCTTAGACTTTTCTCTTAGTTCTGATTTACAAATTGTACAGACTTAATGTTTTATTTTTAAATTATATCTTTTGTAAATTCTTCAGAATTTTACTCCCAGAACCATTTAGACTTTACTTTTAGGTTTCCAAGGGATGAATTATTGTTATTTCTACTTTTGTTGTAATTTTCAATTACATAAAAAAGCAAATTTATAACAAGATTTATAATAAGAGTTTTGTACCCTAATATGATCAATTATTCTAAAAGTTATAAGGTAGCACAAACTGAAGGTTGTTCTTTGTCACATGAATAAAGATTTCATCCTATGTTTGTTAGATTCACTTAAATGACAATTCCAAATATCCGTGGGGATAGAAATCAGCTAGAACTCTCAGATACTGCTGCTGGGAGTGTAAAATAGTTTACATGTTTACAAAAAGGTTGCTATTTTCTTTTATAAAAGTAAACATTGATTCACTTTATGATCTACCAATTCCACTTGAACTTTTTACACCACAGATGGCGAAAAACTGTCCATGTAAAATGTCAACTGTTCATGCTAGCTTTGTCCTAAGAGCAAAAACCTGCAAACATCCCAAGCATCTATCCATGGGAGAATATATAAAAACTATACTCATACAGTGGACTACTTACTGAGCACCTAAATGAAGTCGCAAAAAAGAAGAATAAAAGAAAGAGAAGGTCACATAGTATGTGATTCCACATATTTTTAAATCTTTGATAGATAAAAGTAATCTATAGTTGTAGAAGTCTGATAGTGATTGCCTGAAGTTTGGGAGAAGTATGTGCAAGGGATTGGAGGGAAACTTTGGCATGAAGCGAATGTTCTTTCTATTTATCAGCTAGCACATCAGTGACAGAGTGTGCATTTGTCAACATTCGGCGAACTATATACACAAGTGGCTGCATTTTGTTGTTCATACTAAATAAAGTAGATTATTAAAAACAAAGGAATACAGGATCATATTCTCCTTTCACAAAAACTATGTACTTAGCAACAGTGATCAAAATATATGGTGAATTTTAAATTTGAAAAATTCCCTGCAGGAAAAGATACATTGCCATTAATTCTCTTAAAAATACTCTTCTGGCTTCAAATACACTAATCTCATCATTCTTGCCACTTTCTGAAGCAGTTCTGGGAGTTCTCCTCCATGAGTGTCTTTACAAGGTGAGAGCAAAATAAAGTGAACACTGCTGCCGAGTGCTATCCTACAGAAAGGGAGGCTACTGAAACCATTATGGTGTGATCTCATCCACCTTATTCACCAGATCTGGCAACTTTTGGTTTTATTCTTTCTCAAAGTCAAAATGACCATGCAAGGTCAACAGACTCAGGAGACCAAGGCAGCCATGAGAGCACAAATAAATATGGAATAAGTTTACTATTATATTCATTATTACATTCTTTTTCTTTACTTTCTTAAAAGTATTTTAAGATAGATTTAACCTGGATTTTTTATGATATTTTACTGGATAAAATTGATTCCATCTGGATCTGAAATTAACCATGTACTGGGAAGCTGGAGTGTCCTTTACAGCTGGATACTGTTTTTGCTGTATCTTTGAAATTTGGTATTTGAATTGCAGGACAGAGAATTTTTAGTTTAAATTTACTTCTGAGGGACAGTTTATACTTAGTTGTTAGGGGCAGAATAGTTAAGTGTACTGGGTGAGCTGAGCAGCCTCAATTTGGGCTTATCATTTTTCAATGCTTTGTTGCTACATTTTATTTGGACTTTAGTCTGCAAAAGAGTCCACTGCTAAGAGGTTCTGGCTTCAGAATCTTATTCTTGAGGTGAGTGCAAAGCCCCCTGGCTAGGTTTGTGTATCTTTAAGGATTGTCCAGAGCTTTCTGTTTTGGGAACCATGGTCAGTGGCACCAAACCTGGTTTCATATTCTTGTGTTTCTCTGGCCTCCCTACATCTCCATCTACTTGAAGCCATTTGCCATTTTTCTGGTCCACAGCCCTTATACTTCTTTCTTTCCTTTTTTTTTTTTTTTTTGTGCACATTTATATGAGTTACTTTTTGGGTTTCTCTGGCTCTTTTAGAGAAATATATATGATTGTGGGATTGGGAATTGTTTCCTAAGCCTCAGTGATTTAGTCTAAATTTCACTGTCTAATTGATGGTCTTCACATTCTGTGACACAATGAGGTCACTCTTTCATTCATCTTTTCTCTTTTAGATTATTTGGGATAGAAAAATTAAATAAGATGAGTGTATTCTGCTATCTTTACTAAAAGCTGTCAATTCTAACTATAAGAACTGAGATCAAGAATACTTGGAAATAAGTGATTTAAAAAAACAATGCTGTTGATGCTGATACTTTGATGATATGTCTCCATGAATCTGTGTAACCAGATTTAACTGTGTGCTTCCTACAGGGAAGGTTTTGGCTCTAATTTCTTAGGACTCTATTTTGTGAATATAAATAGCTTCTTAGTGACTAAAAGTTGAATATAGCAGACTAGAGAAAACGACAAAGAAGCAGATTAAAGACAATGCAAGTGGTGGGCCCACTGGAGGGGATTTATAGAGCAGAGTGATGAATGTTAAGAATAAGCTTAGTGTTTATTGACATGCTTTTCAACAATACTTGTTAATAAGGATGAAAAGAGAAAAAAACCAAACAGGTGGTGGCTTGAGCAAAGGGAACAGTGGCTATGGAAAAGATGTGAGAAACCTAATTAAATCAGGGACATCTGGCTTCTGAGACAGCTAAGCCTTCGACTGACCTGGTAGGAAGAGCATCGAAAGTGATCTGCTCTAATTCAGTGAGGTAAAAAAATTCTCTGTCAAGTTATTAAGTTGTCATTGGCTTATTTCATATCAATTAATAGATGGTTTTGATCCAGTAGTACACATACAAATGTCAACAAACTTGGAGAGTGGATGTTTGTTTTCACAGACTCATGTCCTCAGAGATGATTGAGAAAATCTATAAAAATAGAAAAGAAAGTTATATTCAAAAATAAAAGAAATATGGTTACTAAAACTGAACTCTTGAAAAGTGTATTTTCCAAAATTAAAAATTCTAGACCAAGGTTAGAAGACGAAGTAAAGAAATTTCTAGAAGGCACACAGAAAAAAAATAATTGATATATAATTAAGATTAAAGATGAGTCTAAGTGTAAAATAGTAACAATAGCAACAATAATTCTGAAAAAAGATGAGAGAATATCTTAATGAGTAGGAAACTGTCAAGAACATGCATACACATACAAACAAAACATTTTCTAAAGCTAAAGCATGAAAAACCAGTCTCCAAGACAAAAGAGATCTAGTTGAAATCCAGCAAATAAATAGGGAAAAAGGACCATTGTTGGTCAATCCAAAGAGAATATTGAGAATCCAAACAATTGTTAAAAGATCTGAAGCCCATCCCAAAAATTAAAAGATAAATTAACTGCAATGGAGAATAGTTGTGCCAGCCAAGTACTGGATACAAGGTGATAGGGTAATTTAAAAATTTAAAAGAAAATTATTTTGAATCCTGCAACCAAAGTATAAAGTATTAGATTAAAAAAATATATTTTCAGACCTGAAAGGGCTCAGTAAACTCACCTTCCAGACATGATTAGTTAGAACATTCTTAAAGATGTAAACTTTTGGAAGAGAGCGGGGGGGGGGGGGGGGGCGGCAAAAAGAGGAGACATGGAAACCAGAGGAGAGTGGAAAGAGGAAAGAAGTGACCACGGTCATGGGCCATGCGGCAGGTGTGTGGAGCTAGTGGTTCAGAGTAAAGAGGAAGATGAGGAGTCCCAAGTTTAGGGGAAAACTTGACAGAAAAATTAGCTGAATGCCAAATTTGCAAAACAAAAGCTATGAATAAAGTAAACTGATGAGAGTGGCAATTAAAGACTCTAGGTATTTTTTTTAACACATAAATAAAACTGTGGACTGCATTCTGTCGTAAACTGTATGTATATAATCATAACAAAATATTGTTTAAGAATTTTAGCAGAATAGAAGGAACAGAAAGCTTAATTGGGATTATAAGATAAAATAAGGACATCAGCCTTCACAAAACATACATAACAGAAACTAAATAGAAGGAGGAAGCTAACCATAATAGGAAGTATGGGAAAACATTAGAAACAAAATCTTCTCTAGAACTAAACATATCTTCATAAAAGTACAGAAAAACACCTCTTTTACTACTGAGTAAACATTAAGCCAGAATGTGATATATATTAGACCATAAGCTAAGGAGTTTTATACAACTACAGAAAGAAATCTCCCTTCTATAGAGTCAAGAACAATACACTCCAACATACATCTTTTCAAGATAAATAATAACTAGTCTGCAAGTGAAAGGAATCAGCAGCACATATTTCATTTTATTTTATACCTTTATGGCAGGAGATAGCTTTACCAGTTGGAGTAGAGGTGTCCTGAAGTTACTCCTACCCTCCTACCCTTTCACAGAAGCTGGGAGATCACGACACTATCTTTCTGGAGGATCACATTTCCAAAAAATGACTCTCTCATCATTGAGAAAGTTATTCTGAGGCCATGAAGCTGGCAAATGTCCTAGTCTATAGTGTAAAAAAGTATATATATATATATATA
>NW_004624844.1:5499185-5534550 GCF_000247695.1 Heterocephalus glaber | reverse complement strand
TATATTCTGTCAAGAGAAAGAAAACTTCCAAAGTAAATGCTCTAAATAAAAGAAGTATAACTGTTAATTGTAATATATCAACTGCAAAATTCTGTGGATTAAGAAATGCTTAGCAGATTAGTAAAGCACATGCCTGGATATGTCAGGGTGGCTACTGGAAGTGTGGCCTTGGGTACTATATGGTCTTTTGCCACCTTCTCTCTGGCACTGTCTCCCTGCTCTGCTTCCTGGCTGTAAGAAATTAAGCAGCTTTGCTACTCCAGGTCCTTTCTCCATGATGTTTCTGATTTGGACCTAGCCAAAGATGGACCAAATCCCCTAAAACATGAGTCAAATTAAACCTCCCCTTTAAGTTTGGATGTCAGTTATTGTGTCCCAGCAATAGGAAAAATGACTAATACAATAAATCAGTACCATGAGTAAAGTCATCATCTTAACTGTAACTAGGGATGTGGTTTAGAAGCTTTTGGAACTGATTTATGGGTGAGATTTGTAAAGATTAGGAGACATGAACTAGAGAAGCCTGAGAGCAGCATAAATATAGCCTGATGGGTGATTGTGGTCAGAACACAGAAAGGAGACAAAAGTCCCCACAGGAATGCAGATAGAAAAGGCCTGGCTCAGAAGGTTTTAATTGGGAACAAAAACTCCATTAACACTTGGGCTAGAGGACATGTGTGTTACATTCTGGCAGAAAAGTTTGGCCATGCCCTCAAACTTTGTGGAAGGTGAGATTAAGGGCAGTGCACTGATTAATCTGGTGGAGAAAATTTCAAGATAGCCTAATATTCAGGCTGTGGCATGGGTATGGCTGGCTGGCTTTTAGCCACATTTATAGTGAGAATTGGGGGCAAATGGTAGAACAGAATAATTTGAAAAACTTACATTTTGGCCCAGAAAGAATCATGTGTAAAATTGGGGCCAAAGAAGGTGTGGGAGGCTAAAGAGACAAAGAAAGCAAGTATTTTGTACAGAAAAAAGAAGAAAGGTGCCTTGAGAGAATCTCACATATCAGCAAAACCCAACACACTGTACATTCAACGAATCAAAAATGTCAACTTTTCATTTGTGAAGAGAGTCTCTGGGACCCTGGCTCAAGAAGGATAAAACAGAAACAAAGTTTTTTTTGTAAATAGGAAGGGGTGGAGGGGTGGAAGGGAGGAAAAAGGGGAAAAGACAAGAATCAAGATATACTATGTATAGATATGAATTACCAATGATGAATGTGATCATAATGTATACCTAAAATGTACCCCCAAAAAACTTAATGAATAAAAGAAAAACAAGGGCCTCCTAGAGAATTGGTTCCTTGGGATTCACTTCACCAACTTTCATCCAGGCACTCAGAGGCTGCTACAGCACTGATACAAGGGTGCCAGGCTAATGCCTCCAGGGATAGGAGACCTCAGTGTCATCCAAATGATGCTGGCATTAGCAGCATGCAGAACACAAAAGTTGTGAGGACAGAGAGATTATAAAGGAAGGCTGGGAGGCTAGACAAGAAGCCTTAAGAGGGTGATGCATGAACCTGTGAGAGTAAAGTGAAAACTATAGTAGAGACTCCAGGAAGGTGAACATCCCAGGAATGTGGGTCATCTGCTGAGAAAAACTGCAAGTTCTGCGTAGAGCCAGCCCACGGGCTTATGGGCTGCAATCAGTACAGCAATAGGGGTGGAACCACCCAAGTCCACCATGTGCCCCAGATGCTAGATGTGGAGATATGGTACTTAATATTTTCCCTGATGGGTTTCAGTCTTGTTTGGGCCCCATTCTATTTTATCCCCTTTGTTTTCGCTTTTGGCATGTGAATGTTTACCCTGTACCATGGTACCCTGGGATTACGTAATTTGCTTTTGATCTTTATAGAAGTTCATAGCTAAAATTTTGCCTGAGTCTCAGGAGAGACATGGACTTTTAAAAAAATACTGAAAGTGTTGAGAATTTGAGGAAGGGGTTATTGCATGTCTGGTTGTAGATGGGATGGTTGTATTGTGTTAGCAAGAATTTTGAACTTTCTCATTTCTTTATTTGAAGATTAAGTATGGTATAAGGAGATGTGTGACTGTTAATCTTATAAGTCACTCCTGGGAGCACTGCGCTGTAGCTCACTATGGCCAGGGCTAACTCACCTCCTCCCACAGATGAGGCAGGGCCCAGCATGGAACAAGGAACTCCTCTCTTGTTCACTTCCTCTTGTGGACATGGATGAGGCAGGGCCCCATGGGAGGAGAACAGGCAACAACAGGGTGTGGTGGAGTAAGGCCCGGCCTAGAAGAGGACTATCTTATTTCCTAACCATTCTCCAGAGAAACATCAAACATTATCTCCTGCAGACCGTGGCCACTGTCCCTGTTCTTATCAGGCATCCCCTTTCATTTTCCTTATCTGGACTATAAATAAAGGTGCTGAGGCTGCCAGCCAAGCCTTTTGTCTCATCAGGACAAAGCATTTCCGCCTGGCTTCAGCTTTATAAACTTTATTGTTGTCTTTGTTATTTTCTTTGTCTGTCTTTCTTAATCTCCCACCATCATTTCTCACTCCATGAACCCTTCAGCCACGTGGGTTGTGGCAAATCACCCTCACTGGATTTTGAAACACCTAGCAGAATAGTAAATCACTCCTGGATGTGTCTGTGTAGGTCATGGAGGTGTGGCCTTGGGTACTACTCCTTCACCTGTTAATCTCTGGAAAGTCCCCTTGCTCTTCTTCCCTGCCGCCATAAACGAAGAAGCTTTGCTCCACCATGTTCTTCCACCATAATATTTCTGAATTGGAGCCAGCTAACAATGGACTGAATCCCCTAAAACCTTGAGCCAAATTAAATCTCTCCTTCTTTAATTTGTGGTTCTGAGGTATTGTGCCACAGCAAAATGGGAAAGCTGACAAAGACAAGAAGGAACAAGGATAATTAAGCCTGCTATTTTAATATATATTTGTCCTTTCCAGATATAATGTTTTAGTGGCTCCTTCCTGAAATGTGGACTTTCAGAGACAGTGCTTTGAGATGGTAAAGCATGAAATAAAGGCACTCAGATATTCTTCTGAAGACAAACATAGAATCCAATATAGCAATAAAAATAATGTGAATAAGAGGGAGGGAGAATGTTATGTAAACAAGCTCAATTCTTTTTTTTTTTTTTTTGGTACCAGGGATCGAACTCTGGTCCTTGTGCTTACACAGCAAGTGGCAAAACCACTGAGCTAAATTCTATGTAGCTAATGACCAAATAAGTGAAGTGCACAAGAACCTCAGACATAGAGATATTTTGGGAACAGTCAATGAAAACAACTATAGGAGTTCAAAATGTTAGGCACCAGAAAACAACACTTAGATGAAGACTGTTGCTTGTAAATATGTTTTTATATGATAAAAGGATATCAAATTGCACATTTTGGTACTTTTCTGTGACCCAACTAAGGTGTTAAACAGAAAAAAATAAAAGTGGAGAATTGACAGCAAAATAATTCAATACATGATTTTTTAAAAATGAGTTAAAACAACTTTTGCTTTTCTATTTCAAAAGAAAAACATGATAATGTATGTATATAAGTATTTGTTTCCATATGAATATATATGAACATATGTGTAAGTATATCAGAAAACTCCTGAGGTTAAAGAATTTTTTATTTAAAAATTATTTTTCAAAAACCTAAAAACAGTACTGCATGCAGCATAATATAGTAAATATCTCTATGGCAACACCCACAATTTACCAGATCTTCACAATATACTTTCTTTGAGAGTAATGGTTTGTGTTTTCAAACTGGATCCTCTTGGTTTTAATCTGCCTCAGAGTTTTTGTGTTTCTGGTAAAATTGATGCTGTATTCTTATAGAGTACAGTTTTGGAGCTACCAGGGATGAAAGAAGGGCAATTCCTACCCTTTTCCCACCTCAAATACATGTACTACTTCATAGGCCAGTAAATCAATCTCTACTTGAGGTCTAGGCTGTCTGGTGGCATTCAAGTCCTAGAGAAGAAAGAATAAAGATGGAGTAAACAATGATTAACATTATCTTTGTCCATTGTTTCTTGCGGAACACTGAGCTCCCAGCTGAGATTTCCTACCAAAGAAGCCTTACTAGTAATCCTTCCCTACTGTTTAAAGGTCAGACATGAATCATTTAGTCTTTTAAATTTGAGACTTGATATTAATAATCTCCAAAGACAAACTCCTGAAGTCAACCCAAGGGCCTCCATCTCAGTAACTGGTCACTTCTTCCTGCTAGTTGTTCAAGCCAACATTTGCAGATATTATTTTTTCTTTATATTTTATGAAAAAGCTGTATTTTCCTAATAAAATAGTAAGAGAATAACAATAGTTATTACATTGTGCATCATTACCTTCAAAGTAGTTACTCAGGAGAAGGCATAAACCAAAAAGATTTTTACAGAAAGAAACATAATAATATGAACTTCCTTTTAAATGAACTAAGATAAAATTTTAGTATAAATGAAACCAATTAGCATATATATTGAAATATTTTTTAAAACAATGGAATACATAATTTGGGGAAGTATTTGAACTTCTCCCTCATTCCTATTTAGCCCTCTTCTACTTTGCTCTTTATCTATGTGCATACATATATATGTGTGTGTGTGCGTGTGTGTGTGTGTATGTGTATGTATACATCTCTCTATATATATTCTTATATAATCTCCTCTCTCCTTCTCTCTGTTATTCTACAATCATATATCAGCAATCAACTCCTGCTGGCATCATAATCTCACCTCTACTCACCACTTGCATACCCAGGCTTAGCCCCCAACTCCTTCTTGGATTGTTCCAATAGCCTTCTAAATGGACCCTGATTGCATCCTTTCCTCCACAGTCTCAACAGTGCAAAAAATTTTTTCTTGCTGCACTCAGCGTGCTCCGCTTCATTCAGCCAAAAGCTAAATCCATTCCAGGGGTTCATACGGCTCTCCTTCCTCTCTGATTAAATCCCCTGCCATCTCCTCAGCTCCTTCAGTTCAGCCACACTCCTCTTCTTGCTGTTTCCTTACTTCTCGATCATTGCTTGTATATTCTCTTAACAGAGGAGTATTTCTTTATTTCCTTTCTATTTCCTCCTCAAATGTGCTTTTATCAATGAGACTTCTTCACCAGCCTCTAAGATTGAAGCAAACCCAGATTCTACCCCACCTAACTCCCTAAATCATTCCTTCTGCTTTACCTCTGAGGTAAACAGACATGCTATGTAGAGGGTATGTACAGGAGGGTAGATTTGTCTTTTTCATTTACTACTTTATTCCCAGCACTTGTAAAAATACTCATTTCAAATGGCACTTCTTCACAGAAGCCTTTCTTCACCACTCCCAAATCTAGACTTAGGTTACTTCTTCCTGTTACATACTTCCTCCAGAATCTCTCCCTTTCTAGCACCCTTCAGCACCTTGATTATTGCATTAACATAATGGCCATTAGATTAAAGTCTGCTCCATTAAAGGTGAAATTGCAAGGGGACCTGGTCTTGGTCTCCTTGGGCAGCTTTCACAAAAGCTCTTGGCTACTTTATAACAAGAATGACCTTTGTTCCATTGTCCCGCAGCCTCCTTCTTGTTTCTGTTTGAGAACTCATCAAAATGGCCTTTGCCATCGGTCTTCTACCCACATTCTGTCCATGACCACACAGGTACTCTCTAAGAAAACTGAGACCTTCCCTACAGCTCCCCTCTTTTCCTTCTTATCTGTCACCAGAATCTCCTCTAAAGTTCCTTTTATATTAATGCAGGCTTTTACTAGTGAGTATCTCAAAGCTTTTCCAAGCTTTACCCTTTATACAGTTCCAAACCCACTTCCAAATTCTTACAGATTTGTTAAAGCAGTGCTCCCATTTCTTGGTACCAATTTTCTATCGCAGCCCATTTGGGCCACTATAAAATATACCACAAACTGAACAGTTCATAAACAACAGAAATGCATTTCTCACAGTTCTGGACACTGAGAAGCACGTGAAGGTGCCACCATTTTCAATGTCTGGTATGGGCCGGCTTTCTGATTCACAGATGGCAACTTCTCCCTGTGTCCTCACATGGTGAAATGCTTGGGAAGCTCTTAAGGACTTTTATTTATAAGAACACAAATTTCATTCATGAGAGTTCTGCTGTCATGACATGGTCAGCTCCCAAAGGTTCCAACTCTTAGTATCAGATGGTTGATTAGGTTTCCACATATGAATTTTGTGGGGACACAGACATTCAGACCATAAAAAATGGTGTTTCCTTTAATACAGAAGCATAATAGCATGTCTGCACTATAATAAACACTCAGTATATGCAGAAGATGGGTGGACAGCTGAAAATGGTATAATGAGCTTTCCATTCCACCCATGCCAGGTTATTTATAGTTCTAGGGAGCTCACAATTTCTCTTTAAAATTAAATGTGCTACTTAATTTTTCCACTTGATTTTTTAAACTCAGAAGAAGTTTCAGAGTGTTCTCTATCAACATTTTCTCCATTCTCAAAATTGTTCTGTGCCACTTTCTGAGCCTCCATTGTCCATTTATTTTTCCAACAATTATTTGTGAATAAAGTTTAACCAGGCTGATTTAGGCACAGTATATATAGTAGTCAACCAAAAGTCCCTACTGTCATGGATCTTACAGTACAATGCAGGAGGTGGGGTGGAGGCTCAAAGATAAATATAAAATCCAATCCCAGAGATTTCTAAGTGCTGTGAGGAAAGCATAATTCAGGGTAGGTGGACAGAAGATATGAGTGGGAAGGAAGGAGGTCCTAGAGGAGATGTAGAGAGCAGAAACAGTGAGAAAGTGAGCCTTGCACACATCTGTGGTTTCCCTGGTTGAGGGCCCAGAGCCTGCTTGCTTGGTACTTTACTGCATATGGCTCAGAAGAGAACTTCTTCAAAGGGTTCCCCTTAGGAGTGGTGCCAAGCACCTAGGAGATGATATTTACTGATCCCTCCTTTTCCCAACTTGATCCAAAGTCAATGAGAAGACACTGTGAAGTCACAAACACAAAATTCCTTTGCTAGGAGCCACCCATACTCCAGTGGCAGGAAGCACTTCTCCAGTGCATTCCCACTGAGGCAGTACTTGCTCTTGACTCCTTGGTCTGAATCTACTTCTCAGAGAACCCGATCTGTGATAGGGAAGAATATTTCAGGCATAGGAAGTAGAAATAGCAGGTGCAAAGCCATCAGAAAGGAATGCCATTTATCAGTGTTCTCTTGAATAGTGGCCTACCATTATGCTGTAGGGTGTACTTCTTTTCCTACTTTCACTTAGTCCAAACTCACTCCTCAGAGCCTATTTCTTTTCCTACTTTCAATGAAACTTTGCTACTATTTGTGCTTTTCTTGACCAATTTTTTGCTCAGGACAGAAATAAACTAGAAACCACCTCCAGAAGAAGATTCCAGCACACCCAAAATCTGGTATCATATTTGGCTTAGCCACCCAGGAGAGCAAGCTCCAAAATAAGCCATGGGAAACCTCATGAACCATGCTTCATAGATTCCACTGACTTCACCTCTTGTTCAGTAGGAAAGGTTTGACCCTGCCAATTTAAAAAGGAATAGCTTTTCTACTATTGCAATCTAGTTTGGGTTCAACATGAACTAGGAAATAGTGAAAGATGGACACAGGAAGACAATTTAAATTATGAGACTATTTTTAAGTTAAAATATTTTTGCTTGAAATGTGGAAGGTGGAGTGAAATCCCTTAGGTACCTGTGACCCTTTATCTCAAGAAAAGCCCGAAACTACAGTATTAGAGTGGCCCCCAAGGAAGAGGGAGATATCTTTGATGATCCTGTCCTTGGATCCCCACCTGCCTCTCTGAGGGATATATGTCTCTCCCATCTATTTAATGAAGAAACTTCAGATGGGACCCCAGATACCTATGACCCAGTTGCTGGACAAGGCATTTTCTGTGCTCAACAATCAGGATCTGCAGGAGGGTCAAAAGAGAAAGGCTAGAATTATAGCTGTCACATTTGGCAATTCTTTAAAGTCACCCAAGTCTTCTAAAGGAAAAGCCAAGGACAACTGAAGTTCCTGTTTTAAGTACAAGAAGTCTGGACACTTGACACAACTGCACCAAGCCACTGTCTGTACCCTCCAAGTGTTAGGCAGCCAATATTCCTGACTCATGGCACTGGAGGGTTAACTGTTCCTGCTCCCAGAGAGGGAGTAGGCCACCCAAAACTCTCATTTCCTGCTCTGAAGAGGCCCAGTGGAACCTCTAGTGCCTCTGTCCTTAGATATTGCCATCTCCTAAGAGGAATCCTGGGTAATGCAGAAGTCCTGGGAAAGCAAATTCAATTACTTCATTCTGTTTTGACTTAATTCTTTGGAAAACCCTCCTCTAGGTCTATAGCCATAGTTGGGGATGATGGGAACCCTTGTCAGAAATTCTTTACTCCTGCTCTGATGTGTCAGTTTGCAGGCCTAGTGTTTAACTGTAAATTTCTAATTGTCCCACAGTGTTCTACTCCTTTTCTAGGAAGAGATTTACTGGAAAAATTGAGGGCAATTCTCAAATTCAGGCAAAGGTAAAAATGGATTTTACCTGTTGGGATTGTGCCAGGTCTCCCTGACCTAATTAGTCAACAGGGAGATCCTGCTGCATGGTATAATGGGATATATGACTTAAAACTAAACAAAACAAAATAAAACAATTCTTCCTCTACATATCAAAAAAGAGAGAAATTGCTTTGTGTGTCTTAACCCAAAGGCTAGAACTCTGCCCAGTGGCATATGTTTCAAAAAAGTTGGATGGAGTAGCTGCTGATGCCCCCCATGTCTGAGGGCAATAACAACTACAGCTATCCTAACAGAGGAAGACTTTAGGACAGAAACTAGAAGTCCTGACTCCCCATCAGGCCAAAAATAGTTTTGAGACCAAAGGTTACTTGTGTAACCTTAACTGGGGAATGGCTTTCCAAGTATCAAGCCATGCTCTTAGATACCTTTGAGAATATTATGAAACTTTCACTACTCTTAATCTTTCCTCTTTGATGCCTACAAGCCCAGAAATAAGGCACTCTTGTGAACAAGTGATCTCCCAGACCTGTGCAAGCAGCAGAACTTCAGCGACCTGCCCCTCTGAGACCATGATGTAAGTAGCTTTGTCTAAAAAGGACATCAAAATGTAGGTTATGCAGTTGTCAATTTGCAACAGGTCATGGGGGCCAACCTCCCCCAGGGATCTCTGCTCAAACAGCAGTGCTCATAGCTCACAGCTCACACTTGGGCAATGATATTAGGAAAAGGCAAGAAGCTGTATGTCTGCACAGACGCCCAATATGCCTTTCTGGTGCTACATGTCTATGCAATGATTTGGAAAGAAGAAGCTTGCTGACTAATAAGCAATCATCTATAAAACACAAACAGGAAATTCTACAACCCTCGGAGGTAGTCTGTCTTCCCAAGCAGATCATTGTCATCCTTTTCAAGGAATCCCAAGGAAACACATCTGAAGTCTCCTTGAGAAACTGAAAGGCTGATAGAGAGGCAAGAAGAGCTATCCTACAGCTCCGCAAGACCCTAGCCTTATTCCCGGTTCCTGAGGAACCATTCTGGTCCTTTCTCAAGAGAGTCAGTGATAAGCTTAAAAATCCTTTATGGGAACTGATCACGAGAATTTTCACAGGATTAAGAAGAAAGCTATTCCTGAGAACCTCTGGAAAATCTGAGGCTCCTCTAAAGAAATCAAAACTCCAGGGTTGCTCTAGGTGAAGATAGAATCACTAATGATCCAAATTCATCACACTTTAAATGGGAAATCTGTATTGAGACTCTTACTTTCAATTAGATTCATTTTGTGGGTAATCTTGCTAAGGCTAGGGCTCTCAGGCTCTTGATAATTTATCTAACCACTCTCTTTGCTATACTTTGTCATCCACGAGAAGCATAGAAATCTGATCTGCTCCTCATATTTTGGTTCTATATACCCAACATAACAGTAAAGTTACTTTCTTTTTCCCAACAGATAGCTCAAAGGTCACTAACTCTTCTTATTGTCTTCTGACAAGTTTTTTTTTTTCCTCCTCAACCCAGCCAGGGAGCCACAACACTCCAGAGTTGTTAGAGAGCACATAATTCCCATTAGGTAAGGTCCACAGCCCCTTCTAGCTGGAAGACAGAGACCTTCATTTCTCAACACCCCATAAAGATTTATGGGGATATATCCCTTGGGGGAAATGAAACAGGCCATTTGGGCATAGCAAAGCTGACAGAGGAAGTAGGTGTGACTCATTAATTACAAAATTCTAGGAGTCATGCACAGAACTGTTTCCAAAGGCCTGAACATGGATTTCTCATGAGAACTCAAGCAGGTTTTTGATAGGATGGCCTAGACCTGACATCAGCCTGAGGAGTAAATAATACAAAAAGGACAGCCCAGAATTGAATTTTGACCACTGTGTTCCCTCTTGTGTGGTGCCCTGGTCTCATGCTGTACGGTGTACTTCTTTTCCAACTTTTACTTGGCCCAAACTCATTCTGCAGAGCCTGTATCTTTTCCAACCTTTAATGAAACTTTGCTCCTGTTAAAAGAAGAAAAAATGTCATTGACTTGCTTGAGAAAATGCAAGGAGACCTGATATATGAAGTATGACAGGAAAGTTAAGAATGACATCATATTCTCACCTGTTGGACCTCTATTCTGATTTGTCAGAAGTTCTCTAGCTCTCCACTTGTGAACTTCAAAGGCAGGGCTGTTTCTTAGTCACCCCTGAAGCTCAGGTACCTACATTTTTCAGATGTTCAATAAGTATGTACTAAGTGTGGTTTTTCTTTTAGAAGATCACCAAGTGGATATTTATTTGAAGCTATTGTTTATTTCCTATTTGACTATCATGAATATTATGTGTTTCCCAAGTTATCTTTGTAGTTTAAAAAATGATAGACTGATAGAACATAGCAATCTACAGGGAAACAGGTTTAGATTCATAGTAAATAGGCTAATTGGACAATTTGACAATGTACTTTAAAAAGTGAAAAATCACCTAAATGGCTAGAACATTTGTGTTAAAGACAAATCCTACATTTACCCAATTATAAGTTTCTTCTTTTTCTGTCCAGCTTTTAAAAACTTTGATTTTATTATTACTCTTAATCATTTCAAATCCATGATGCAATAAAGTAAAACATGAATATTTAATTAATTGTGTCTGAGGTTATAAGAATAGATACCAATAATAAATATTTCCAGATGAGCTATGTCTTTATAAAGTCACAGTTTTAACTGTTTTAGTTAAAAATAATTCCCTTATCCATATAAAAAACAATAAAAATATGTACAAGAGGAAAAAAACTCTTCTGTAGGTGGACTTGTCTGTGCTGAGACAGGTGGCCTCCAAGCCTAAAATGAACCATGAAATATTAATAACTATCAGTTTCCTGTATAACTGTCCTGAAAACACTTACCATAGCTCATAAGCTCTTTGCCATTGCCAGTGAGTCATGTTTAGCTTCTGGTGTTGGATTGGATCCCTCAACTGGGAACAAGGCATTTTTCCCATTAGCAAAACCTTATTCTAGACTTCATACTGGGTGTTTCATAAGGCCTGGCTTCCTGTGAGGCATGGACCTTCCAGTGATCCCTTTCATTCATCTGCCATACCCACCCTGTGCCCATAAATTGACATATTTTTTCCAAAATAAAATGCTGAATTTCATCATTGTGCATCATTATCAATGGCATACTGTATTTATTTTCTGTGGTTGCTGTAAAATTTTACCACAAAAATTATGTCTTAAAAAATAAGAGAATATTATTCTCTCTCAGCTTTGGTAGCCAGAAGTACAAAATCAATTTCACTCACCCAAACCAAGGTGTCAGCTGGCCCTTGCTCCCTCTTCAGGCTCTAGGGGAAAATCTGTTTTTTGTTTTTCTTCAAGCTGTGATGGATGTTGCCATTCTTTGGTTTGTGGCCATATTTTCCTCTACATTGTCTTTGTACCACTTTCTCTCTGTGCATAAAAAGCCCTCTTCCTCTCTCTTACAAAATCTTTGTCATTATATCCAGGGCTCATTCAGATAATGTAGAATAAGCTTCTCTTTTCAACATTCTTTACTTAACCACACTTATTGCCATTCAGTATATTCATTCTTTCATAAAGTAAAGCTCTGGTGATTAATACATGAACATATCTTTTGGGCCACCATTTTTCCATTTACCAGTACCTAACCATTAAAAAACTTTATTTTTCTTTCGGCAGTATTGACAATCGAATTCAAGGTTTTAAGCATGCTAAGCAAGCACTCTACCACTGAGATACAACCCTGGTGCCCCAAAACATTTTTAATGGTAAAATATCTTTACGGTGCACTCCTTAAGGAGTGCTACTAAAAATTTTCAAAATAATATAATGCATTCAAAATTATAGGTATATTAAAATGTTTCAAGAAACTGGGCTAAAGAACAGATTCAATTTTTAGATTCTTCATCCATTCTGCAGTACATTGTCCTGATCTATAAATTTAAATATTCTAATGATTATGTAAGTACCTATTTCACTCTCTTCTTATATTCCTCTAATTTTCATGGAAAATTCTTAATTTCTGACAATCCCAGTCTCTGAGCCCATACAGGATCTGAATTTTGAGAATCTGAAAAATCGCACACCATATCCAACTTCCACCTGTCCTCAACCCATGATCTCAGGGAATGTGTTTCCCACCATTTTCCAACTGGGCTCATCTTCTTTGAAAGCAAACTTCTTGGTGTTTCAATCTATTTAGAAGACTTTCATCTACATGTCCCATCCAGAATAACAAGAGCAGGTCTAGCTACATACTGTGTGGGACTCAGAGCAAAATGAAAATGTGAGATCCTTGTCCAAAAACTGCTAAGGGTTTAAGACAACGTCAGGTAAATATTAAACCAAGCATGAGTTCTTCTCAGTTTGGTGCTTTGTGGAAAATGAAGGCTGCACATCAGCAAAGCCAGTCCCAGGCCATCATCACACCTGGGGCACAAATCCTCAGGTCCATGCCTCAGTGTGGCCTTGATCACCTTGACACATAGCAACGCTACCTTGGGTCCCAGAGTTGCTATAGCTGTCCTCAGAAATCCATGTATTCACAATGTGAAAGTTAATTCAGCTAAGTGTTGGGAAATATTTTGAGAAGTAAAAGTGTTCCCATGTGTTACATTTTGGATGTGAGTTTCAAATACCTGGAGGCCTAAATCAAACTAACTTAAAATATAAAAGGAAATTACTGATTAATGTAGTTGGAAAAAATAATCCAGAGATGAGGCTGGAATCAGACACAATTTAATCATTGCTCTGACTCTATTTATCCACGGCATCTCAATTTTGCACTCCTCTATTACTTTGCTCTCTGCAAGTAGTAAGATTACTTTCACAGATCTAGTCTTAAAACTGACATGAGACAGTGTCCAAAAATAAAGAGAAATGATTCTTTGCAGTCATTCTGTCACTGGCAGAAGTTTCTTATCCCTCACTGACTCATGCGGAAGTGGCTGCTGAAGTAACATCTCTTGGCCAGGAAAATTCTTTGTTCAGATGGGCATGAACCTGGCTTCCTAAACTGAGACAAGGAGAATGAGGCTTCTTTTAATGGTGACTTGGACTGTGGAGATAAGAAGAGAGTTCCTCAAAATAAATGTGATGTACAAGTAGGAAAATTAGGGTGACTCGGTAAAAGTTGAGAAATAAACCTACAATTCCCATCAAAAATATCATCCAAATCACTCTGAATATCTGAGCTTTCCCTTAGCACTAGTACTGTGGTAGCCACTGATCAAAAAACAGCTAAAAAATAAACAAATATTAATACCAATGCTATTGTTCTAAGCTGTAAATTCTAACTAGCTATCTATATATTAATGTGACATTTTCAATTAGGGACAGCAGTACTATAGACCTGTTATCAAAGATATTACAAACTGGAGACTGGATAAAGAAGATGTGTTTTTTTTTATAAAATGGAGTACTACTCAGCCATAAAGAACAAGAAACTAGAGACATTTATAGCTAAGTGGATGCACATTGAGGCCACACTCTTAAGTGAAATAAATAGGACACACATATAAATACTGAATAGTTTCTCTGGTATGAAAAACTAAAAGTGTAAATAAGGATCAAAATGTATAACTGATATTGTGAAATAGGAAGAAAAGGTCTAAAGGAGCAGGGGAAGTGGGAGAGGTAGGGAAAAGGTAAGAAGGGAAAAGAAAAAATATGAGAAAAGGAAAAAAATGGAAACAAAGTCTTTGTAAATAGGGAAGGGTGGAGAGGGTGAAGGGAGGGCAGGGGAATGGGGAAAAAATAAGAGCCAAGATACAAGATCCCAATGATGAATGTAACTGTATTGTATACCTAAAATGTACCAATAAAGTTAATTGAAAAATAAAAAAGATATTACAAAATGGGGCTGGGGATTTAGCTCAGTGGTTCCGCCGCCTACCTCGCAAGTGCAAGGTCCTGAGTTTGATCCCCAGTACCAAAAAAGAAAAAGATATTACAAAATGTAAGCTGTAAACAGTTAAGCTGAAGGATGTACGTAACTATACTGCAATTTGTGGGATCATGCATAAGACCTGGGAAAACTGTAAAAATACAGTTCTACTGCCCTTGTTTTTTCAAAGTTAATGAATATAAACACAGTTTCAAAATCATCATTTTATGTGAAGGACTGAATTTTAAATGATATAAATATAAGGAGAAAGTTTTTATTAAAAATATTATTTATGAAAGAGGTTTTTTTACTGTCTTTGTACAAAATAAGCATTACCACATATTTTCTGAGATAATATGTGTGACACCTTGGTAAATACTGAGAAGTACTTAAAGCATACATTCCCAGAGAAATACAGAAGGAAAAAATTTACCTGTCATTTAATCTATAAGTACTTGAACCCCATCTCATACTTAATGTTAAGTATAAGCCAAAGCAGAGTTGAAGTCACAAAATATATACCCAAATAAAATGTGATTTTATATGCATTTATGTTCATATAAAATATTTTATTTGTTGACTATCCCAATACTTTAATCCACCACAAAAGCTTAGGAGACAAATGTCATTTAGTTTTTGTGCAATAATGCATAGATATATTTTCATTAACTGCTTCAATTTTGCCCTAGGAAAGTAGAAAAGTAATCATATTTTTCAGGATGGAATATAATCCTCTTCTAATGTACTTTCTATGCTTTTAATTGTCCACATTTAAAGTGATTTCTATATGAGGTACACAAAAAAGCTCATGTGAATTAGGAAACACACACAGAAACACAAGCATGGGCATATTCTACTTAAAAGGATTAACTAAAATCTTAAGAGAAATTGGATATTTATTCATTTAAAGATGAATTTTTAAGGAATAAACAAAAAATAATTTCTACTTACAAAATTTACTAGCATAATCTGAAGTAGTGATTCCTTAACATAGTTCCTTGTATGAAAATTATTTATTGAATCTAATACAATGATGCCATGAGACATCTGACTACAAAGCCATTTTCTCAATATTTGAAAACAAGTAAGGTTACCCCAAAATAAGTATAAAATAATATATATTTGCTCCAGGGGAACTTTATAGTTCAAGAAAATTCCATTAATGTACTTTCAAGAAGGTTGGTTGTAATAGTGTTTTCCTCAGATCTAATAAAAACAGGTTTCATGATAAAGTAATGTGTATAGAAAAATTAAGTATTTGTGAAATAGCCTATACCTCTTTACAACCTTTCCAGAAGTTCCCTTTATAATTTTCATGCACTTTATCACTCTTCAAGTACTATTTTCTTTCCTGTCCATAAGGCATTTTGAGAACAGGTAATGTCTTGGGCAGGCTGAGAGTCCCTGTCTGCCTACGTGGATGACATGTTTCCACTCTGACAAAGAATAACAGAGTAAGTCTGTATGTTACTTAGCAGTGGACAGTTAAAGCTTGTGGACCATGTACGTAGCATGATAGGAGCGCATGAGTTGACAATATTTTGCTTTAAACACATAGATTTTTAAAATGATGGATATGACAAAACAGTCTGGCAAACATATGGCTACATTGTTTGTTTGTTTTATGTTTTCTCACAGTAGAGTATAGAAGATTTAGTTTCTCTAGTGTTTGCCCTATGAGATTATCCAGGGCTATGTTACTGAGATTTGGGCTTCTCTGACCCCTATAGGACAGATAGCAGATTTTCATTTCCATAGCTTTTTTCCCAAGAGCCTTAAGGCAGGAATGATTAAAATGAAAGAGGAATTTAAAAAAATTACTGAAAAAAATGTCCCCAAACTAAGTGTGTCTCTGAGACTGCAAATAGAGCAGGAATTATATATTGTGGACAGCTAGGTCCTGGCAGAGGCATTCCAGCAGAGGGTGTGTCTACATATATGTGTACACAAGAGAACTAAATGTCACACAGGCATCCAGGAAGATTCTGTGACAAATGGTGCTCATTTGGATTGAGAATCTCAGGGAGGAAAGGAATGAACAGACTTTTCAGAAAAGAGGAGCAGCCAGTAGGTGAAGAACAAGACAAGGTGACCATCATAACTGAATGATTTAATGGGTATGTGTACATATGAAACACTTTGTAGTATAAACAAGCTTGTCTGCCTACCCATTTCCAAGAATTATACAGATCTGGAAGTTCATGTACAGTGTAATGGTTGCAAATCCTCAATAATGAATAGTAGTGAACTTGTGCTGAGCGTAGCTTAGCAAATGATGAGCAGGATCTTTAGAAAAAGTAAATTAATGTGACATTTCTTCCCCTGCATATCATGAATCACTGTGGATGCATTCTCTTTCCAAACAGAGCTGACATGACATTGAGTAACAATTTTCCAAAATCTGTTTTCTCAATTATAAAGTGGGAAAAATATATCCACCTCCTTAGCAAGACTGACTGAGACTCAACCGAGTGGGCAAAAACATGGGAGTTGAATTACCCTGAAAACTTATTCAACTTTTCAGCGTGTCAATTATCTTACTTATGAAATGACAGTGGGGTTTGTTCATCTCAGCGTTATTGACATGTGAGGTGGATATTCTGCGTTTGTTGTTTTGAGAATCATGCTGTGAACTCTCTAGGACATTTAGCCCCTACCCTTGAGATGTCAGGGGCACCCACACCTCAGTTCTGACAAACAAAAAATGTCTCCAAACTGTGCCCAGTGTCCACTAGGGGGCAGAATTACCCCAGTTGTAAACCACCGAAAGAGATCTCTGTAAAGTCCCTTCAAAGTTATCATTTCATCATTCTGTGACATTAGATAGTGGACAATGAGACGACTCTATAAATTGCAATATGAGATACAAAAGTGATCTATTCATTCATTCGCTGGACTTTATTAAACGTCTACTAGGGACAAGACAATATGCCACAAGGACTGATGATGAGCTAGACATCATACCCCTTCTCAGGAGGCAAAGTCAGCTACACACACACTAACCATTTTCGATATCTTATAGAGTAATGGAATTTCAGGGTTGGAGAGAGAGTAACACCCTATCGATAAATCTGGGAAAGGAAAGGAGCAGCTTCATTTTAAAGCAAAGCAGGCCATTTAAGAAAACTGCCACAGATTGATCTATGAAAAGCTATTATTCCTAGTAATGTGGTTTAAACCTTCATTATTAGAATTGTAAATTTTTAGAGTTTGAAGAAACCTTGGTGATCACCTAATACCATCACCCTCATTTTACAAATGAGGAAACTGATTCGTTCCTTATTCCTCGTGCATTATGGGCAGATGTAATACAAATAAGCCAGAAAATATAAATTGATCCAACAGAGGCAGGAGGTTGCCCAGTTGCTACACTAAGCTTTAAAAGGAATAAAGCAAACCATGACTTTCTGCTGAAGAAGGAAACAAAAGTGCCAATGCTCCAAACCAGGATGTTGCACACAGGACTAAAGCTGCAGCGCCTGGGAGGATATGGGATTCTTGGGGGGCGGGGGGGGAGGGGGGTGGAGTGAGCAGAAGACTGCTCCTTACTTCTCAAAGTGGCACTTGAAAAATTCCCTGCAAGAGGTATAGATGTACCTAAAGGCAATGATTTACTAAACTCAACCTTCCCCTTAACTGTTTATTGTACATCATTTAAACAAAAATAAAAATTCACAATTAATTCTTCACAATATTTCACAATATTTCAGAGCAAGAATTCTAACTCAAATTCCTCTAGCAACTGAGCAGGAAAAATAAACCTATTAAAAACGAAAGCAAAAAAGTACAAAACAATTGCTGCCCTACTGCTTGTAGTGTGTGAACTGAACCACAGGTCTGAGAACACTCACGTATTTTCCCAGAATGCTGAGGAGCTCAGTTACAGAGCCCTGCAAAAATCTAGCCTGATTTTAAATATACCTGTTAAAGATATTTAAACATCCAAAAATTGAAAATTAAGAATAAATGGGGGATTGAGAATTGAGAAAAAATGGCATTATGCCTTTTAATATATTCTTATAAAAATTTGTAAAATGTCTTTACTTGACAAATAAATAATAAAGAGAATTGTTTTCATAATATTTAAATCCGAAAATATCTGCACTAAGGTAATATTTTTAAAGTATTAATAGTTAATGTTTTTGATACTTCCTTATAGTCTCTTGCTGTTCTTCCTGCAAAGGGTTAGAAATTGCCTCAAGTCAAAGTGAGAAAAAAGAAAAAAAAGAAAAAGAAAAAGGAATAAGGAGGAGTCAATTCTTGAGTTTAGAATTTCAGAGGTCCAATGCAGCAAACTGGTCTCTTTCAATTTGGTTACACGCACTCTGAGAACTTGGGGGGCTGCCAACATAGGTAAGTGGGGACTGGGCTGTTCCCCCATAACAAAAACAAAGCTCAGCCCCAATTCGGTCACATATGCCACCACTGCAGCAGCAACCTGACATATACACACAGCTGCTCACCCCAAAATTCAGGGTTGCCGCTTTCTCTCTTGTGTTACAAAATTACCTTGTGCTATGGAAGATTAACTGAAGTAAATGGGGCAATAACCTGTCATCATATTTAGTCCACTGCGAGAAGCTGAGACCTCCCAAGTTGGGAATAAGATGTTAGGACCTTAACCTAGAGAGCCATCAAGAAAAGACAGAGGCTTCAGGACAGGTGACTCCTTTATAGTTTTATGCAAGGAAAGAAGAAACTCCTGCAGTACTGTAGCCAACCTACTAATTTCACCAGAAGAGCCATTTTAAATATCTATTTTTCTAATTAATAAGTCACTTTCACCAATGAGAGTCAAGTTCACCAAAGTTAGAATTTCTAACATTCATTATAAAAATTGTTATGTTTCTGCAGGTGATAGGAGGTAAAGATTGTGACATACATGGAGGACAGCCTCTGGCTCTGATTAAAGACGAGTTGATTAGCCCTTGAATGTCTGTCCTGATTAGTCCCAGCAACTGCTCCTGGAGATGAACTTCAAGCACTTGGCACATGTGTCAGCAGCCAGGACACACTCATCACTCAGAATAAGGGTCATGTGAATAATTGGAGAATAAAACAACGGATAAAAATATCCTAAGAAAGAACTATTCTTTCTTAGGCACTAGACGATATTCCTTGGGCTGGTAGGGAAGGGGGAAAGTCTACAAGTGCTTGGAAAGGAAGAAAGGTAAATTGGAGATTGGAGACAAGGCATTTGAAGATTCCATTCAGAATCAGACTCAAAGTCCAGACGCCACTTGTTCTAGCAAACTCCTTTGTGGACTCCTGACAGCAACTGCACTGTTGTCAGAAGGACCCATTCTTTCCACATTCAAATGAGCACTATGTATTACCAACACAAAATTCCAGAAGGCATTGAAGAAATAGAATTAAAACAGAAATCACCCATGTTTACTTCAGTTTTATTCACAACAGCCAAAATATGGGAGCAATTTAAGCATCCATCAGCAGACAAATGAATAAAGAATGTGGTACGTATATACAACAGAATACTACATGGCATGGAAAAAGGAACACATCAGTGGAACTGCAGATTTCCCTTTACTTAAATAAACCAGAAACTTACAGGCAAATATTGTATGGTCCCACGTGTGAAGCCTACAATTAGCCTCACAGAGAATATAAAGGTGTTTACCAGAGGGTGAAAGTATTGAGGAGTAAAGGCCAAGAGAAGATATTGATTAAGGGTGTAAAGTTTCTTCTAGAAAGAAGGAATAGATTTTAGTGATCTATTACAGAACATAGTAACTACAGTTAATAGCATGTCATATATTTCAAATGGATAAAATAGTTTCCTGTTCTTATCACACACACACAAAAGATAAATGGTGAGGCAATGCATATGTTAACTAGATAGACTTAATCATTCTGTAATGTTTATAACAAAAAATCACATTATGCTCCATAAAAATACACAATTTTTGTCAATGAAAAATATACAAGCAAAGAACTTGGGTAAAGGGTATCTGGAAACTGTTGATCCTTGCTTTATAACCTTTCTGAGAACCTGGAATGATGTCAAAGAGATTTGTTTGTCTCCTTAAAGATTTTTAATGTGGTGAAAAGGATGGATACATGGATATTTTAAATACAAACTACATATTACATCATAAACACATGCATAGAGTGACTTGGATGGAGAAAAGTGCATTTGGCTGAGTCAGGACACTTAGAGAAAGCTTTCTGAGAAGAAAACTCAAGTGGAACTGGTGTGTAGCACTGGACATCAGAGACGATGGCTCCAGTGTGGGGAGAGATGATGACTGACAGCAGAGTTAAGAGTAGAAAGTGAGAACTAAGACATATTTAGGAAATAAAATGGCAGTGGAAGGTTGTAATAAGTAGCATAGTGAAGATGGAGATATGTGTCAAAAAGTATTACCCAGCTCTTTCCTAAACTATTTGCTCCTTTCTGGGCACTCAGCCATGCAGCAGGACTCGGGAGCAACCATGTTTCTGGATCTGAGTCCATGAACTATGAGAAGAGGTGATGTGTCCTATTCCACACCTGTCCTGCAACCCGCCCCTCCATGTCTCCATCCCCACACTCTTCTTTGCCATTGTTATTTGAAGATAACAAAAGCCTAAGATGGACAATGACTAATTTCTGAATCCCCTCCTGCAACAAATGCTTTTACACCTCTGCACACCATTCAAGAGGTATTGAGTGGGACACCAATTTCTTTCCTGTTTGAAAAATTAAACTCTAGAATTTGAAGTTTTACAAAGATTACCCTAGGAAACAACAATAAAGGAAAACAACCAAATATATGAATATTGATGAGAGTGGTACTGGGATCTAAAATAACATAAATGGAAGAAGTTGATGGTATAGATAATAGATTATTTTGGGTTTAAAATTAAGTTATCAGTGGGACAAATACAACTGGATAATGAAAAGTAAATTGACCATTTGAATATGAAGGTCAAAAATGCCTTGGAGATTTAAAAGATTTAACAACTTAAATGATCATGTTTGGAAGTTTAAGCTTAATTCCAAATATGGTGGGTGAGGGACTCCACATATCACTTTTAGTTTATCATCCAAGGAGGGAGACATTTCTAAGAGTAAAATAGGCTGTTATTAATAATTACATTAGAAATAAAATATAAGCCAAAACTGTCCCAAGCAAATATAGGACCATCCTAGCTATATGATCCTCCCTTATACTGTCAAGTGATATACTTCAGTGAAAATGAAACTCAGACGAAATTCTGCTGCATTCATACTCATACTTTTTTGTAAGGTGAGAGAAGTCATCACTCTGTCCGAGGATACTGCAACAAGATCTTTGCACAGATTTTAGTTAAACAACATAAAGTTTCTCATGCTCTTTCAATAAGGAATCCAAGAGCAGAATAGAAGAAAATTAGAAATGACTTTTTTGACATTAGGAAACAATCTCCCAGTTATCCATAGTTTCCAGATTAAGAGATCTCAATTGAAATATTCTTAACAGAACAATAATGTTTGAAACCACCATGGTTCTTCAGGTTACCAATTACATTTTGTTAGGTACAGAAACAACACTGAAAGATTCCCATAGTTCTTCAGAGACTTCTACAAATATTTTCAGATAGCTTTACTAACAAAAGGCAGAATAGGGCATTCACAATTCATCTTCACACAATCTCCATTGTGAACAGGGGAGGATTATTCTTATGACACACCCACTATGCTATTTTATGGAAATGAAATTTGTGGTATTACAAAATATCTGCTTCTCTGCAGCTACAGTAAAGGAAGAAACATCACCTAACTTTTGTTATGAGATATTTGTTTTCACCAACAAAAAAAAAAGGACAAAATTTTAAGGACAAGAACTACAATTTCATTAGTTCACAGTGAGATGAAAATACAAAAAAAGCAGGACCCCAAAGCACAAAACATCCAATAAGAAACATGCTAGGAAAGAATTTCAGCAAACGGAATGTAACATACTATTTTCATACTAACACTCCAAGGTGGAAACAAAGATATGCCAATGCCAGTGAACTTTCTAATCAAATGTAATGACGGCATTTTCTATAGAAAATGTGAAAGAGCCAGAGCAAATGGAATTTCTGAATTGGAAGATGAGCCTCAGAGCTAGTGTGATAATTACATCTTGTTCATGTGGGAACAGTGACCAACCACTAATTTATTTTACCAATGAAATAAAATGTATTTATTACTGCTTTGTAGAAATTTTGGTTACAATACTTAAAAAGTTTGTGCTGTTATGTTCTTTATGGTGTGAATTTCTGACATGATCCTTCAAATGCCAAGTCACTCCCTCTACTTTCTACACATGCAAATACATGAAAATGTAAACAAAATATTTTTCATTTACAACCATAAGAACTATGAACCCTAAAGCACAATAGCTGTCACTGTGTTCTAAGACAACATGAGCAGAAATTCCTGACTTTGGCCAGGATTCCTCTATGTTTTAAAAGAATGAAGGCAAACTACAGCCTCAAGGTATTATCCTGTGTTATGGAGAAGACAGTGAGGTCACTGGTTTCTCTGGGTGCTTGGTCTTCATTTGTAGAGTAGGAAAAGCCAAAGATGGCCACTCAGTTCTCAGAGCAGAGAAACAGCTGCCTTGGGATTATAAGTAGCCCTCGGGGATCTGTTCTAAGTAGAAGCTGCAATGTGGGCTACAGAGGCCCGATGTTGGAGGTTGCTGACATCCTAATACTCTGAGGCTCTTGACATTTAGCCCTTGTCGTGACAGCTTTCTGTAGTCCCTCAACATGGGGATGCTTTGTTTAGGGCTGTGATCACAGGCCCCAAAATGGAGCTTTTTCTTTCTCATTTAATGAATATTTCTGTCATTTCAGAATGAATTTATTTCGTATTTGGTTAACAACTACATCACCCTATTTTTAGGTGGTTTCTAATACATATCCTTCCAACCTCTTAAGACATCCCACAGTTGCTGGAATTTTTCCTTCCTTCCTACCTTTTGCATGCCGTTCTCTTCACCAGGAATTGAGCCCCTCCTTCCTCTAACCATCTCCTACACTTCGAGGCAGGGTTTTCCCATCCCTGGAAGAGTTCCTTATGTTCCCTGTGAGATTTGGCTCCTCTCTGCAACCAAAATGCTGCCATAGCAATTTCCCAACTCCAGCCTTGAGAAAAAAGCAAAAACTGCTAATACTCTGTACACTTCCCTTTAATGATGGTGTCGCTGTATTTCATTGTAATGAAAGTAATATTCTAAGCTGTTATCAAACAAGAGTTTGCCATTAATGTGGTGGCTTCAATTTGATTCATGAACTGACTCATCTTTGCGCTTTCTTTTATGTTCTCCAGAATCACTGAAATAGCTGCTTGGCAGAACCCTGGATGCTGCTTCCATGTTAAAGACACATTTAAAGATTATTAAAAGGTTACTTGTCCACTGCATGTTTCCAACAGTCTTAAAAACACCACCTTAAACTAGGGACTGCAGTCTCCCCAACATCCAGTCTCCCAGGTACAGCTTGATGTGCATGCCATTTCAATTTGCTTCAGTTAAGATGGAATTATAATGAAATTAAGTCATTTGGATATGGAGTACACATTTTTAGGGTCACTGTTTTACATTACTGTTACATTCAGTGTGCCTGGGGTCTAGGGTTCCCCAGACTCACCCTTGCTGGGCTTCTCCCTCTCTCTCCGATGTAGAAAGAGGAAGAGGATCAGAGAAGACCAGGGCAGAGTAAAAGAACTTTACTACAGGTACTGCAAGAGGAAGCAGCACAAACCACTCTGGAGCGTGGGGTGTTCAGAGCTAGGGCACAGCCAAGTGTTCTCATAGAGCTGGGGTCACATCCTCAATCCCCCTTGGAGGGTCCCTGTCTATTTGGTTATTGGATTTGTTCCTGGGGGCAGGTTCAGTGGACCAGCAAAGGAGTTTTGAGGGGACACTTCTTAAGGAGAAGTAACTTAAAAAGTGGCTTAGGTGGGACAGTGTAGCTACACAGAAGCAGGTGTCAAAACTGCAGGCTGTCAGCTTGGCTGCTTGCTGGGATGCAGAAGCCTTTTCCTTTCTACCTCCTAAAGGGGCCTGGTTCCCTAATCTAACCCTACCTAAGTGTCCCGGCTATCCCTATATTACAAAAATCAAAAGTTTCACATTCAGGCGGAAAATATTTCATATTTTTCTGGTATGTATTTTTTAAATGAGTAATTCCCAAAAAGTTCTCCAAGGCTCAACGGGCTATCTTCTACATGGTAAGACTGAGGGATTGTGAACAAACAGGAAGAAGTCTGAAAAGGCTTAGGTTTTATATCAAACTTGATTTTAACCTGCCGCTTATACGAAGAACTCTTTGAATTGAATGTGTACATGCTAACATGTTTACGAAGAAGAAAGGCAGCCTCCATCAGAGAATGTGGTGAGGATAACAGATGCCTGCACTCCCATCTCTTTGAAAGGTGAGCTTTAGCCAGGGAGGCAAGAGCTACTTTATAGCGACCAACAGCCCTTTCCAGCCAACACTGGCCTCATTCCACCCTGAAAATTGTAGTAACCCTTCCTGGGGCCTAGTAACAGCACACAAAAGACTGAAACCAGGATTCCAAGGACCCGAGATGGCAGGTCAGCACGGACCTGAGCTCAGTTACCGCAGGCCGCGGCCACATAGTTCCTATGGGGACGAGAAGATGGCGGACAGTGGAGCATTGCCCCAGAAACCAGGAGTGGGGGAGTAGATAGTGGGTGACTTTTCATTCTACTAGACCTTGGTACTAGAAGAGAGAAGGGGTAGAAGGAATAGCTGGCCTTATTTGGCCAGTAGGAGGTGCACATCACCATTTAGAAAGATTTACTCCTCCTTTGAGAAGGGCTGTGCATATACTATGAAAAAAGAAATCCATCCTCAAGTTTTTTAAAAGCTCCAGCTTTTTAAAATGCAAGTTATTCTTCTCCATCTAGGACTTACAGATATAAAGAATTTGTTGACATATAATAAAGTAGAGTTAAAAATCATATAGCTTATAAATGCCATTTTGACAAAAAAGTAAAAAGAAAGAAAGAAAATTAAGCCATAGTAAAGAAATGCCTTCTGGGAATGACTTCTGGAAATGGAATTGTTAGACCATCTCTGGAAGTGACATTTTCACATTTGATCAATGGGATATAGGAGAGGAGCTGGAGCAGCAGGCTGTGAAGAGGCTGATTAGAAAATTGAAGGAATTTTTCATCTATAATTGGTACATTGAGGAGAAAGTATGCCTTATTTCTCAATTCATATATGATGGAGCTAAAAGCTAATATAATACCTATGTTCATAAAAATGTATATAATTATAAACACCAGAGAAGAAAAATGTATCCCAGGATCATACAGAAGCACAAGTGAAAGAATACAATCTTTGGAGACCACTCTGTTGTGAAGAAGGCAGATACTGTGCCAGCTCATATTTCAATATCCTATTCACGTATAATCACTGGTCTGTAGAACTCTTTATCCCCCACTACTGTGTATGTGTTCTGTATGTGTTGACAATGCTCTGTACTTTTTAAAAAATTGCTACTGTTTCAAGATATTCTGAAGTGTTTAACCTGTAAAAGAGTATATGGTAAAATACTTTCTTTGGTTAGGTATCTTTTATCAAAACTCCCTAAAATACCATTGTTAGTGTGTTTGTGTGGAATGGCCAGATTATTTCTCTGAGCAGAACACACAGTGTTCATCAGGACAGAAGGAAGGGAAATGAAAAGCAAAGGACTCTATGCCCCTGTTCTTATGGAGAAGTAAGATGACTTTCGGGTATGTCTGTGAAAAAATTTATTCTTCCTCACTGTGTACACAGTGTATGGAAGGGTCAGCTAAATCCTAATTTTCCAAAATCTGATCTTAATGTGCAAGAGTTTGCCAGTATGTGGCACAAGAAGATTGTCTTCTGGACCACACTTCAGTCAGGGTCCAGTTAGTCCTCTCTCTTGTCAGAAAGCTGGGCTTAAGAAGCTTGAGGAATTACTTTAGAGAAGGTTCTTCATCTTTGTTATCTGACCAACTGCCTTATCCTCTATACTCAATATCTTACTGTCCTGGCCTAGCTTGAGAAAAAAAGTACCTGTCAATTCAGTTTGCCTAGAACCCTCTTTATCCCTGATGTTTTCTTAGTAATTTGCTATGCACTCCCCCAGTCCTGCATCTTACCTATCATTCTCCACTTCACCCTGCTTCATTCAGAGCTGAGCCTGCCATCTCCCCCAGTGCAAAACCCACTGTAACGCAACCCCCTCTCCAGATAAAATCTAACTCACCACTGTTTAACAAATACGAACAATAATTTTAATAGTACAGCTGGCATTAACACTAACCAAAAAATGGTGTTCAGAAAATTTGAACATTACAGTCAATTAGTAAGAATGAGAGAAGAAATTTGTTCTAACCAGAATGCTCATCTTTAAAAGGTACTTTACATGTGTACAGCTTATTCAAGACTACTGTACATGGTGAACAAACTAAGTTCTTATTTGAAATAGTTGCTCTACATTAAAAGCAAAATATTATTTTGCAAATACCTTTTTGCAAAATTTATTGGAAATATTATCTTTGGAATGAATGAAATTGTTATATCACTTTACATGAACATTTCCTCAAATGGTAGCAGGATACACATCATTCTCAAGTACTTGCAGAACATTTTCCAGGATAAACCATATGTTAGACCACAGCATTTTCCAAGAATACATTGTTTTCAGCTGAATGTAGTGGTACACACCTATAAATTTACCTGCTCAGAAGGTTGAGGCAGGAGGATCTCAAGATCAAGGCCATCCAGGGCAACTTAATGAGACCCTATGGTTAATTTGTTTCACTCACACTACTAGTTTATTTAAAGTGGTTTTGTTTTTATGTTTCTTCTACAGTGTGAATTACTCACATGATACTTCAAATGCCAAGTCACTACCCCTCCCTGATATTCATACACATACATGACAATATAAATAAGAGAATATTTTTCATTTACCACCATAAGAACTGTGAACAATAAAGTGCAATAGCTGTCACTGTATTCTAAAACAACATCAGTAGAAAATTTCAGGTTCTTATAGCATAATTTTTTTCAAAATTAATAATGAGATACTGTGGTTAAACAATTGTATAATAAAGTGAGCCACTATTGTTACATAAGAAACTCAAAACCAGTCAAGGAGAAAGGCTAAAATGTAAACTTAATAATTACTTAATAACAAAGAAAATTTATATATATAAATATGTACTTTGAAAATATTTTGTTCTACTAAATCAATAAGACTTTAGTCAGTTATGCAAACTAAAAGAAGGGAATCAAAACCACTTAGAGAATAACTTATTGGGGAATAAAATAGTTTAAATTCCAAAAGTAATAGGATTCCTTCACTTGTTCCCATGATATGGCCTTCAGTGCCACAAGAGAGTCTAGCAATTACCAGCAGAAATATATTTGTGAAAAGAGTAGGCTTTGGAGGGGGTAGAAAAGTTGGAAGTTGAATTTCTGAAATGATATTTTGTATTAAAATCTTGAGGACAGTCCATTTTCCCAAAGTGCTTGGAGTATTTCACCAGTCATTATAGCTTTGTAGTCTAAAAAGCAAAGAAAGCATCATTATATCATTTCATTTTATGAAAAAGTACTCAAGGTCAGAACTCATGTTTCTTCAAAACATAAAAAATCAGGAACTGCAGCTGATTTCCTCATTGTCTCAGTAACAATAACAAATATACTATAGCTTCAGCATTTATAAGTAATCTTACTTTTTCCCAACAGTAAAATCCAGTTATCAAACTTATATTAGAAGTCTAGGCATCTAATAAAATTGAATTTACCAACATATGTGACACATGATCCATTGGACAGGGCTATTGCATCTATATACTTTCAGTGGATAAAACAAGAAATTGAGTCCTTGCTTTTTTTTTATTCTTCCCATAATAAGAATCTCATTCTTTCCTCTTCTTGGAAAGTAGAGGAAAATTTAGTTATTAAATTTTTTAAAAATCATTAAATTTACTCTTAAAATAATTTGATTTATGATTTAAATAAACTACCTTCCAACACTTTCAACACTTCTCTGATTACTTGCTAATTGTTAATCACTGAACAAAAATTTAAATGAACAATCACATTTACCATTATCTGAAGTTAAATTTCTTGGAAATTTAGAAGTCAAGTATTTCACATCCTCCATGGGTTTCTTTGCATGGATCACCTTACACTACACTCCTCTTAATACCTGGTTTGTCTCAAAAACACATTTGTCATCACTGATAATAAACAGCAGAGTGAAAGCTAAGTAAGAGAGCAACTGTAGCAGCAAGGGAAAAAAATGAATTTTGGGCCCCAAATTTGTAAACTTCTTCTTGACAACATCAGCCATCAAAATTTTCAAGGCTTGTCATTTTCTGAGGCCACAAAAGAAGCACGAATTGCAGAAGAGTTTTTAAAAGTGTTTTATATTTAAACCCTACTTGTACTCACTTTCACTAAATCTATCCTTGAAATAAATCAAACTCTGTTTTCCAAAGTGGAATTTCAACAAACAATCCATTTGACTCAACTTTTATTCCTCTTTTGCTTATTTTGAGAGCTATTAAAGCATGAGAAACTATAATTTCATCAGTATCAAAACCTGGATCTTAGAGTTTTTCTATAAAAATTAAAAGGAAGGATGTAGGTAAAATAAATAACTTGGAATTTGGTCAAATGAGTAACACTAAAAGGAAATGTGAGAATAGGTCACAAACTCATTTAAAATGCCAAAGATTATGGTATTTCAGTTCAAGCACATACATGTCTTTGCCTGTCAATGTTTGCTGCTTCACCTCTAACATCAACAGTATTTCTTGGGATAATTAGCTATACAAGTGGTGATTGTTCTCCAATTAAAGAAACTTGGTTATTATCACTCAAATTACTCCAAAGGGACTTTTAAATATTTGAAGTATCAAACAAACTTGTGTTTTCTGCAGTTTCAATTTCCTTCCTCTCTGCTGATGAGGGACAAGGGAACAATAAGCCTTCAAATTGTGTATTTACTAAAATTACTATGAACAATACAAACCTGATTAGTTTCTGATAGTCACTCATTTTATCACATTCATGGCTTCTGTAAAGGTTCGTTTTGATAACAAACAATAGATTTCTTAAATCTACTGTGTTTTGATGATCATAGACAGGCACCTGCAACACTCTTTAAATGCTGGATTTCATAATAAATAGCATTTGCTTTTTTATGCTGCCACACTTTTATTGCTTTTCTTACACATAGTATAAAACTGTAGTAAGTGAGTATGTAAACTTGAAGCCCAGAGTACAGTAATAGAAGAACAATATTGTTCCAAGGCAGAATCATATATCTTAAAATAAGCCATAATTTTTTAAAACTTGTTCCCCTTATCCTACATGGAAAACCACTGTCATTAATTTTGACCCAACTTCTTTCTCACTTATACCAATAAATCCCAGACAAGCTTAAAAACTTTTTCTACCTTTGTCTTACAAAGACAGCCCACTGTGAGAAATAATGGTGCTCATAAATGAGAGGCAAAGAAGCAATAACAGTTTCATTTACAGATCATTAAACAAGAAGCCAGCCCAGAGAAAAGAGTTCTGCTTAAGGCTCTGGACTAGGCAGGCACATATCAAGCAGGTAAATTCACAGAAACATCTTACCACTCTCCTACAAGGAAATATCAAGAGAAGCTCCCATTGCAATAACAATGATGTATCCTGTTCATCAGATCTTAAGTTACTGTGCAGCAGAATTACGCTCTTGAAAAGAGATTTGGGTGTTTCCATTAAATAACAAAACATTTGTTAAATTCACTGTCATAAATACATCATTCTCTTTATTATATCTCAATTTTTTTCTGATGTGTAAAAACGTGCATGTATGTGCTCCTACCCATACACACATGCTTCTGGAAGAAAAAGGCTACAGCAGGAAAATAAGATCTTTCAAAATATGTGCTTATCATTTCTAGTACCACCAAATCCAAAAAATATGTTTTCCTAAAATAATTTATAAATGTAGCCACATCTATTATTTTCTTTGTCATTTCTTCCATAGAGTTCTTCCTACGGAAATACTTTCCCACTCATCTATCACATTTATCTATTTTTCTTTATATAGTCTTGCCTATTTCAATAAATAACAAATCCATTTTGCCAATTACTCACTATGAGAAAATTCTACCTTTTCTCTACTTTAAAAAATGTATATTTATGCACTTTGTATGTGGTGAGTTTAGCTCCACACAATATTTTTGAGATTTATTCAATATCGGAATCTTATTCTCTTTTATTTCTAAGTAGTTTTCCAATATATGGCCTTTTCAATTTGGGTTTATTCCTAATGAGGTAGACACAAACATTTTTCTACAAGTCATCTTTGTAAATATTCCATTTCGTTCCTCTTTGATAAGTGTCTTCAAGTGAAATGGCAGTTGTCAATTTATCACCACTCAGCCTCAACTTAAAATCTCTTCTGTTTCCAGATCTGCAATAATATAGTTGGACCCTGGTTTTTTTGTTTGTTTGTTTTATTTTTCCTTTCATAGTTGGCATGAAGTTCAGTTTTTCAGTAGAGGATGCTAAAGTAGAAGAAGTTGCTTTTCCTAGTTTGGGTGTGGGCCTCTCCTCAGGCTTCTGAGCACATGGCTTTTGCAGTCCACAAAGACCACAGTGCATAACATCTTCCTGTGGGTAGCGCCCACCCACTCTCTCTTGGATGGGTCTAGAGCAAATTTTCAAAACAGAGAACCCTTCTGGAGATGGCTACCCTCGTACTTCAGAGAGAGAGAGAGAGAGAGAGAGAGAGAGAGAGCATATTTTCCAGCAAGTTCCTTTGGCCATTATATCCAGCCAAGCTCCTTTGCCATCGTGTGAGTCTTACTATGTTTGCCAATGAAGTCTATGCCTAGGCCAGGAGTGGGAGAGGACAGGAAGTCTCATGAGTGCTTTCTGAGCCTTCAAGTAACAGTTGCTCCCTGTGTCTACTACTCTGGTATTTCTTAGAATTTTCTTTATCTCTCACTAGAGAAACCTCATTACCCCAACTATCATAAATCTTCACATTTATCATTCCCTTTTTCAATAACCATATAGTTTCTGTCTCGTGATTAGACTCTGATGCAGCTTGGTTACAGAGAAAATATATGATCAATTTTAAAAGAAATTGGCAAAATAGTTTTTTTAAAAACTGTAGAATTATTCCACCCATTAGCAGTGAATGAGAGTTTGGTTGCATCTACTTTCACACCAGCATTTGAAGTTGCTGCATTTAGAGACACAGTATCATGGGTCATTAGTTTTTCATTTACTATAACAATTTCTTGATGATCTAAACTTCAAAAGAGAAAAGGTTTATTTCGGCTCAGTTTTGGAGGTTTCAGCTCATAGCTGATGGGCTCTCTTGCTTTGGGGCCTGTGGTGAGGTAGCTCATACCAGTTAGGAGCAGACGAGGAGCAAAACAGTTCACCTCTTGGTGAGGAAACAAAAGAGAAGAAGGAAGCAGCAGCCAGGGTCTCATTGTCTTCTTCCAGAGCATGGCACCAATGACCACCAAATCTGCCCCTCCAAAACTTCCCATCACCTCCAACAGCACCAAGCTGAAGACTACACCTTTAACACACAGGGATTGGGAGAATATTTCAGATCCAAACTGTAGCAGTGATGCCTGAGAGGGTGTGGACTTGAGTTTTACTTTTCTCATGGCTCATATGTTTAACCACTACCTTTATTTGTGAAGTTCAGCAAAGGCTTTTATTCTTTTTTACTTGGCTCATCTTTTGATTACTGAATGCAAGATACCTCCAAAGACCCTGTCCTGATCATTTCTTTCAATTTATTTTGGGCCTGGTTGTCTGTTTTGTTGTCTGTTTAAGTGTGTCTTTTGAGAAGTTTCTAATTATCATGAAGTCTAGTTAACTTACTCTTGGTACTGGGGATCGAACTGAGGACCTTGCACTTTCGAGGCAGGTGTGGTGCCACTGAGCTACATCCCCAGCCCAAGTCTAACTTTCTTTTGTCTTTATCATTGAGTGTAGATCTTAACAAACCTTTGCTCACTACGGTCATGATATGTAAGTCCATACTTTCTTCTAGAAAATTTATGGTTTTTGAAAATTTATGGTTTTACTTTTTCTGTGTAGCTATGATCCATCATTAACAAATGGCATGAAATAGGGGTCATGCGTCCCATTTCCACATCAATAATCAGTTTCTCCAGTATTGCTTCCTATAAAGAATGCATACACCCAAGGAGTTGCTTCTGTGCTTGTGTTGAAACACTTGACAAATTGTATAAGATATACATATATCTGTTTTATTTCCCTGAACCATTTATCAGTCTATCTACATGACACTGCAATGCGTACACTGATTTTCATTTTCCTCAAACCTCATTCTTTTGTCTCAAGAATGTTTTGGCTATTTGTGGTCCTTTATATAAGATTAGTATTTTGATAAGTACTTTTTTTTTACATAATGAGAGCTACTTAACAAATGTATTTTTACATTTGTGTTGATCATATAAATGCTCTTCTTTATTTTTGGTTTCTGGTAAATTATATTAGTTAATCTGTGAATATGAATGGTAAGCCAACCTTGTTCTCTTGGAATAAAGTTTCCTTGGGCATGACAAGTTATCCTTTTCATATTGCGGTGAATTTAATTTTCTAACATGGTAAGGATTTTTATGCCTATGTTCATGATAGATATTAGAATACAGTTCCCTTCATTTTTTATAATGTCAATGTCTGGTTTTGATATCTCAACATATTTGATACCCATTTTTTATGCTTGCACAGGTCTCATTAAATGAATTGGAAAGTGTCCTTTCTTCCTTTATATTCTGAGATTTTATGATATTTCTCTTAGATTAGTTAAAAATATTTGATAAAAATCCTAAGTCATCAGGACCAGCAGTTTTCCTTGTAAGAATTTTTTCATCATATTCTCCATTATATTCCTAATTGGGTTAGTTTGTTTGTTGTCAAACTGGCACTGCTACTTCTAAATAAGGCTGCGAAATACATTTTCCAGACCTCTCTCCTGTTATCCTACATAAAATCTGCCAAAGACAGGGACACGTACAAGATTCGGACGCACAAGTACAGCCCTGCCATTATCCACAGAATGAAGGCATTTGACAGATCTTGTGAGGACAGCTCCCAAGAGCCAAGCTCCTGTATTCTCTTCCCTGCTCATCTTCCCAGCTGGTTGCCCAGCCAACCACCCACCACATTGCTATCATCAGCCACAAACCCACAGAGAACCCACATCCCACAGAGAAGCAGCAGTTGGCCCAGAGATACCTCTTTCGAAACAGCCACCAACTCCCGGGCAGGCAGCACATCCAAATCTCTCCACAAGCTCCATTGGCTGATCCATCTCAGTGGCCAGTCACTCACAACTTCTCAGGCTTACCCTAAACTCTAGCTTCCCCCCTCTGCTAGTGCTGCAGGAGACACTGACTCATTACTGCTCCTCTGACCTCCCCATTCCCTCCAATCTTCCACGATGTCTTTCCTTATGGTGCTCCCAGATTTCATAAAGTCTAACTCCTAAATTAAATACAGTATTCTCATAATTATAGTGGATCTATTTTCTGAGTGAACTCTAATTGATACAATAATACGCAGAAATATATATGTGTATATTAAAAACTTGCTTTTTTCAAATTAAAAATATTTATTGACAATGTCTCTTTTAAAAATGTTTGGTAATCCTAACTAAACATCTAAAATGCAAACTGTAGGGCCGGGGATTTAGCTCAGTGGTTCTGCAGCCTGCCTTGCAAGCACAAGGTCCCAAGTTCAATCCCAGGTACCACAAAAAATAAAATAAAATAAAATAAATATGAACTGTAAACACAGTAGCCAAAGAGTAACAACTGAGTGTGAATAGCAAACTGTGACCAGGTGACACAATGAGCAAGAGTGCAGAAGGAGCCACAAAGAGTGGAAGGCAGGTGGGCGGTATGATACAGACAGTGACAATTTGTGTGAGTAACCACATTTGGAATGCTGAGATTCCAATGTTGAATTTAAGAAACCCCTGGGCCAAGTACTACAACACAGGAAGAATGGACAAGCCTTCTTTGTGAGTGTGCTCAGCATGTTGGCATGGAAACAGGAAGCACAGAAGCTATGTAGTTATTTAATAACGATGACTACCACTTCCAGGATGCAAAGAAATTTCTTTCTGGTCCCTGGATACATCTCATATTGTTTTTCCATGCTTTCCTTGACCATGGATGACTGCAGTAAGAATACTCTAGAGTCACCTGATTTCTCCAGCCGAAGTGACCCCAGCGTTCTGGGCAAGGGTTACAGAGTGAGGCAGCGTCAAGGTCCCGAGAGCCACCCATATGCATGTGTCCACACCCTCACCGTGTCCATGTGAGCTCTATGGCCATGGGGCTGAACTTTGTTCTGGCTTTATCAAGTGGATTGGTAGAATTTAGTAGTTCCTGTCAGGCGCGCCCACCCCAGAAGAACATCATAGGACAACACAGAAAGAGGAGCACTCCAGCGGACCCAGCGTCATTGCTGTGATTTTTTTTCCCCCATTAAGTTTATTGGTACATTTTCGGTATAAAATACAGTTACATTCATCATTGGGATCCTATACCATTACATGAGTATCTTGATTCTTATTTTTTTCCCCTTCCCCTGCCCTCCCTTGACCTCCTTCACCCTTCCTTATTTGTAAAGACTTAGTTTCCATTTTTTTCCTTTTCTCATATTTGTTCTTTTCCCTTTTTTCCTTTCCCCTACCCCTCCCACTTTCCCCACTCTTTTAGACCTTTTCTTCCTATTACACAATATCAATTATACATTATTTTAAAATTACAATATCAAGATCTAGGAGACATTACTACAGATTTTAAAGAATTTAAAATGATATACAAGACTTATTACAAAAATCTTTTTTGAAATAAATTTCACAACTTCTAAGAAGTACCTTGGAAGACAAATTAATGAAACTAACT
>NW_004624844.1:5479814-5496672 GCF_000247695.1 Heterocephalus glaber | reverse complement strand
TTTTCCCAGATCCTCTTTTGTTGCCAGTTCAGAGAGTCCAGGTGGTTGAGTATCAGATTGTTCCATCTCGTTTCCCTTTGGGGTTGCTGTAGGTGATCCAGAAGTCTGTTTTTGAGGCTTGTTTACATTTCTTCTCGTTTCCACGGGGGGAGGGGGGTGCTTCTGGTGCCCACACAGCTCAGCTTCTCTGCCCTAGGAGCATGGAATGGTGGGCAGGGGGAAGAGCTTCCTTCCGGGTGCTGGGACTGGCTCACCTTCTCTGGTCACTGCTGTGATTGTTCCTTTATTTTGTTAGAAACTTGCTTTTTTATATGCTGCTCTATTAAACTTGCTTAGAATTTCATTGATTCCTCAGTTACTTTTGAACAGAAACATATCCTTACCAGTTCTGTTCTTAAGCTTCCTTTTGCCAATGGATCTGTTATATCTTTATCATATTATTCTAACCAAAGGGTAAGAATAGTGTTCTTACCTCTATACATATGTGTGTGTGTGTGTGTGTGTGTGTGTGTGTGTGTGTTCTTGGTAGCAATCAGTGAAGTCCATCGGCATGCAAGTCTCACACTGGTCTAACTAGATTGGTAGAACTGGTTCCAAAACTGAATATCAGATTTACACCTTTGTGAGAAACAAACAGAAAAATAAAAGTATGCAAAGACGTTGGCTAGCTAACAATAATTAATAACAATATTATCTGAACTTTTCAAATGTCACTGGACATGATTTTCACCCACAACTTCTCAAAGTGCAATTCCCTTACTCCTCTGAGCTTTTTTTCTCAAAGAGCTGAAAGTTAATATTTTAATTCTACAGGTCATACATTCTAGCTCTTTGTCCCAACTACTGAACTGTGACACAAATACAGCAGTCATAAACAATGCATAAGGAATAAGTGTAACTGTGCTCTAGTAAAAGCTTATTTATAAAAGCAAGTAGTCATCTCAGGCTAATAGTTTGACAACTCCCACTCTAAAACCATCATGTACAGCTGGGGATTTAGCTCAGTGGTTTCGCTGCCTGCTGCACAAGCGCAAGGACCCGAGTTTGATCCCCAATACAAAAAAAAAAAACAAGAGTTTAAAACCACCATGTACAACCTGAAAATATCTATTCCTTAAAATTTTGAAACAATTAATCTAACAGTTACTTCTAAAGTGACAAACTGTGGCCTTCATTACAAAAGAATTGTTTTTCTACACTCTAACTTCTGGTTGTCTTTTTTTCCATTTGCCATATTTTTATTTATTCAATCTTTTTGGTCTTCTTAAGTTAATATGTTTTGTTATTGCTATTTGCTATGGTTACTTGTGGAAAACATATTTTTGGATTTAGTGGGTTTTTTGTTTTTTGTTTTTTTCTGATACCAGGGATCAAACTCAGGACCTTGTGCTTGCAAGACAGGAGCATCATTACTGAACTAAATCCCTGGCCCTGGATTTAATCAATATTCAAGTTTAATCAATATTCAAGTTTTCAGATTTTTAATCATGCCAAAAGTACTGATGTTTTGATTATATGATTCTTTGATGAGTATATATTACAAATGTGGAATATGAATATTGGTAGTCATCTGGAATAACTTCCAATAGATCAAACCATTTGGTAGCATTACAATATTTATAACTATTGTTAATGAGAGGTCACTTAAAGATTTAAAAGAAACCAGTCATATAGATAGCATGTGAACACACTTTTTAATTACTTTTTTCCATGAAAAATCTGATTTTATTACTATTGGTAGATGTGTTAAATGTAAAGGGTTCAAAAATATTTAAAGTAATTAACAACTTAAAATAGTAAGTCAGCTTGTGCTTTTAACAACAAATGAAAAATATGTCTCCATGTTTTAATATTTTGTTCTGAAATTACTGTCTTCATATTTAAAGTTTTACAAATAATATAAAAGTGGCTTTGTGGGTAATGGTGTGTTCTAAGGCCCAGATTTATGTGCCTCAGTAAAAAGATTAATTTTCTATATCTAAGCACTATGTTATAGTTATAGGTTTACACTGAGTGTTTTTGTAATCATTAGCAAAACTTACTATTCTGTGCTTTAATTTTTCCAATAAAATTGGAGAAATAAAATTTCCCTTTTCATATCACAGGGTTTTATAAAATTAAAAATATATGCATTCTAAATTCAAAATTATAATCTATTATACAAATGTAAGATTTTGTGGAACTGTGTTTTCAGCAATCTCTTTTTGTTGTTATTCCTCAAGACATATGCTATAATTGTAGTGGTTAAAACTATTTTTCCTTAACTCCTTTGAAGTTCAAAATGATATCTAATACCCATTTTTAACTGTTGCACAAATGCATTAAATAAAGGGTAATTTGAAAAGTTTATGAAAATAATCAACTTGAAAGGTAGAATACCTGACTATTTTAGTGATGTGTGGACGTCTGTGAAAGAGGATCTATCGACAGTACCAGACAGTAAAAATTTCAATCAGAATACCAATGATTTTCTTCACAGATAGGAAAAACACCATCTCAAAATTCACATGGAATCACAAAAGATCCAGTGATGCTGAGCAAAGAAAACAAAACTAGAGGCATCACAATGCCTGAATTCAAAACTTACAACATAAATGAACAGTAATCAAAATAGCACAATACTGGCATAAAAACAGACACGTGGACCAATGGAAAGGAATAGAGAACCCAGAAATTAATCCACAGCCATCCAGCAACTGATTTTTGACTAAGATACAAAGCATATGTAGCAGAGAAATGAATGTCTCTTCAATAAATGGTGTTGGAAAGTTCCATATACATATGCAGAAAAATGAAACTACATAACTTCCTCTCATGGAACACAAAAATCAACTCAGAATGGTTTTACCTAATGTAAAACCTGCAACTGTGAGATTAATACAAATGAATATTGGGGGGAAACACTTCAAAAGGCAATGTTTTCTTACACAGGACCCTAAAAGCAGAGGTAACAAGAGTAAACATCAATAGATGGGACCATAGAAATCTTAAGAAAAACAACAACAACAACAAAACACTTCCACACCACAAAGGAAATAATCAAAAGAATTAACCTGTGGATTGAGAGAAAATATTGCCATCTATTAATCTGACAGGGATTAACATTCAGAAAATAAAAGATACTCAAAAAGCCAAACACCACAAAACAAACAATCCAATTAAAAATGATCGAAAGAACAAGATCTTTCCCCAAAAGACATAAAAATGGCCAACTAGTATATGAAAAAAGGTTCAATCTCACTAATTACCAGGAAAAAGGAAATTAAAACCATAACGAGATATCATCACACCTCAGTTAGAATGGCTATAATAAAAAAAAAAGTGTTGGTAAGGATGTGAAGAAAAGAGAACTCATATCACATTGGTGGAAATAGAAATTTCTACACCCATTACAAAAACAGAATGGAGATTCTGCAAAACACCAAAAACAAAACTACTATATGATCCAGCAATTCTACTCCCAGGTCTGTATCTAATGAAGATGAAATCATTATACAAAAAGATACTCGTATTTCCATGTTTACTGAAGCACTATTCATAACAGGTATAATATGGAGTCAACCTAGATGTGTGGTTGGTAGACAGAAGAAGAAAATGTTGGATATATAACATAACATAATGGAATATTGTGTGGCCATATAAAGGAACAAAATCCTGTCATTTGCAGCAGCTGAAGATCATCATGGTAAGAGACATAAGCCAGATTCAGGAAGACAAATACCACATGTCCTAACCATTTAGGGATACTAAGAAGTCACTCTTGTAGGGGGATAGAAGGGACTGTGCTCACTGGAGAGCAGGAATTGCGGGGCAGAGGGTGGATGGGAAGAACCTAAGTACAGCACACCAAGACAGGGAAGAGAAATTACCTAGGGGTTTCTATAGCCCAGTAGAGTAGCTACTGATTAAAACCAACTATTTCTTTCAATACGACTACATGAGCACAAAATTCTCAAAAGAGAAAAATTAATGTGTGAAGACATGGAAAGGCTTAGTACCTTGCTTTGATTATGCATTGTATACATTTATTGAATTACCATAATGTTCCCTATAAAATATACAAGTACTGTTTCAAAACTTCCTACATGCATATTCCAAAAACTTCAAATGATCATTGACTAATAAGAAATTAAATATGAAATTTCCTTTAAAACATTCAAAAGTGAGCTACTCATACATTTATTTATTTTATATAATGAATTGTGTACAGTAAATGTCTTTATTTCCAAAGCTAAACTGGAATAAAAAAATTCATTGAGACATTGCCTATCCCTTTTTTTCTTGTTTTTTCATTCCAGTATGTCTACTTCTCTTGTTTCTCAAATTCCAAGTGTCTTCATGTTAACTTGTAAAAAACCAAGCCTCCCACTGCAACAATAAAATACTACCCCTTACATGGTAAATACTTCAACTTTCAAAATTACCTTTCTCTTTCCCGACGCTACCTATCCATAAAACATCCCAATCCTTTTAGAGAATATCAAGATGTAAATAATTCCATTGATTTACCTGTCAACAATAAATGACACAAATCTAACCATTCTTCTGATGTTTGCATTTCTAAAATGGAGTCAAGAAATCCTTGATGAATGTTGTGACAGATACTGTTTAAAGATCGTGTCACTTTTAAGAACTAAATGTTCAACTGATTAAGAAGGGTGGGGCTATGAAGATCTACTTGGTGCACACTTTTAAATTAGAGGCACATGAATAAATAATACATAAATAAATAAATGATCAAATAAATAGCACAAGAAATTCCTCTTGGTGCTCCTACCCACTGCCCACTGGCTACACTTAGCATTCAATACCCAATTCTCATTAATTTGGCAACGGTCATTTATATGCTCCAATAAATTTCACATGGTAATGGCAGAGTTTCATAAAGTAGGTGAAAGTTAGGAAGAGGAGTTTTCTTCAAAGAGTATAGGTAGGCACAACAGCATCGTGCTTGGATCAACTCCCAACATATCTCCCTGCAGCTCTGAGAATGTATTTTCTATTCAGTGTACATTGTACTGAGGAGTGACTGCAGTCTGGAACACTAGGTCATCTGGGAACAGTTAGTTAGTTGGGACAAACAGTACTGTGTACCTTAATGGCTCTTAAGGGCATCTTTCTAATACAATGGAGTATACTCGCCAAGGTTCATTATGATGAGCCTGAGTCATCAGGAAAAGGGTAAATTATGCCCAGCATGCTCTGTTTATTGAGGAATGCCCTTTGAAGAAAACATTTTGTAAAATCCTACTTAAAGAAGAAACAATCTAGCCACAGGAAAAGGTAAAAAGTCACTCAGGAATTAGTGCAAGTTCATTTTAGGGTAGAATTCAATTAGGGACAAACCCCTGGTTAGTGTGAGGTTGTTCTATGTCCACAAGTCAGATTTCCACAACAGCATTCAAACCAAAACCTTTTTTTTCTTTCAACAGTGACAAAATGTTCCCTGACTCAGTTCTTAGAGGTTATGTTATTTCAGAGAATAATTTTCTTTTTAACTTGTCATTCACCTGATTAAAGGAGAGAATAGAGGGAACAGGAAATTAAGGTAAAGGATGAAAAAGTGTCACATTCTCTGCCCTCTGCCTTAACTCATATTTGCTAAGTGTGTATGAACCAGAAAAAATAACCACACTGAATAGGAACATAAAAAGCTAAATAAAAATGTGTTTATATTTCTACATGTATTTCAATAATCACAATGCACAATCAAATCCTCTCAATATTTCATCTTTTTCTATTCCTATGAGAAGTTCTCATTGGAATAGAATAGTGCATTAAAATGCACTACAGATAGGGTTTTCAAACACAGAATTATCAAAAATTGTTTGAAAAATCCACACTTACAAGGTTTTTTCTTTTGTATCTAAGATATACCACTCTGTTATCCTTAAGAATTTTATCTCAACTTTGCATTCATGTTTGTAGTTTTTTAATGCAAAATAATAGGATTAATAATTTCAATAGCAGATTATTTCTAGAAAGTATCAATAGAAACAAAAGATAATAATAGAATTTCAAAAAAAGGTTAGGGAAGCAAAAGAGAAGCTTTCAAAATTCTTAAAGCATCTTTATATCTCATAAAAATTAAATATTAAACAAATTTGACAATATAAACTTCAAAAGTCTCATTAAAATTCATGCAAAATTAGAAGCACACAACAAAATGCAAATCTAATGTATGTATCATGAGTGGAGTATAAAAACAATAAATTTTTTAAAGTTAAGACCTTCACTTAAAATCAGGTACAGATAAGCTTAAATGTTAGCCCAAGTTTTCTAACTAAAAAGAGAATGTTAATGGAAAAAATACAGGGAGGCTTACTAAATCAAGTCATTACTCTCAAAATGAGAAATTGGAGGATTCATAAACCCTACACTCCAAGTGAACAGTAACTTTTTTTAGACATCTATACACAGGAGTTTACTGGAAAGTATCCATATTATCAGTTTACTCCTTAATATGAGTATATAAAGTTGTTCAACAAAGTACAGATAACAATTCGCTCTGTGCTATAATACATACGATGTATGCATTTTAACTTAGTGTGTCTAATATGTCAACTACAAATTCAGCTTTGGGTTTCTGTATTATTTTCTCTTTTACAGAGCATGTTTTCTTTGTTTTTCCTTTCCTGGGCTGTCTCAAAGTTCATTTGGTGGTCTAAGAGGCATATTCCCCTTGATGGGGTAATGTGAGATGCCCTGATGTTGTTTTCTTTTCCCATTTTGGGGATCTGAAATCACTCTCTCTCCTTATCAGCTTTTGGAGTTCTCTTTGGTCATCATACAGGATTTATAGTTGTGTGTAGGGGGAAGAAGTTGGGAAAAATGGATACACACCAATGTAACTTCAAATTATTTTGAAAAAAAAAATAGAATAACATTTTTCAGTTTCTTTTAAAATTATATTCCTCCACCAGAATTATGGCAACCTATGTAACAGAATTGGGATTTTTAATAAGCCAGGGTGTTTCCTCTCTAACAGGTGCAAGAGAAAATTCAATGAGGATAAATCAGTTTCTAGTAATTGAGATGTAACTGTTGATCCCTCTTCCTTACTACAGTGGTGTAATTATGTGGGCTCTAAAACACGTGGGCTGCAAAAAGCTGCTGCCAAGTCTCTCCTTTTCACTACTTTCCATCTTCAATTCTGGTGAACTCACTGAGAGGTTCAGTGGTCTCCACTTCCTGACCTGTGAGATACAGAGAGTAACAATACCTAAGCCCAAGAGTTTTAAATGAACGCCGAGAATTAAATAAGTAAACATTCTGTAATGTGTAAAGGATAGTGCCTGCTACACAGTTAACTTGATACAGCCATGATTCCTTTTCCCCCATAATAAAAAAGTAATGTTTATCCAGTTTTTCACTCTATGCTGCTTTAACTAATTAAAAATATGTTAATAGAAAATTGTTGCATAATTAATGGAGTTACATTCTGTTTTGTTACTGAAGTTTATGAATTGTCTTGTATGATTTGTGCCTTTTATTTTTAGCATATTCTTTCTAATTTTCTTTCCAGGGCATTTTAAAAAACATTTAGTGGTCGAGCATGGTGGTGCACGCCTGTAATCCCAGCACTCAGGAGGCTGAGGCAAGAAAGTTGCCCTGAGTTCAAGGCCAGCCTGAACTATATAGTGAGACCCTGTCTCAAATAAACAAACCATGTGGTGCTTATATTCTTGTTTTATGATATTTTCATCAAGCTCTCATATCATTTAGCCTCCTAACATATATACTATACAACCAAACATATATATTTTAAAAACAAGAACTAATGCTAAATCATATGGATGTTTAGATATATATATGACATAGATTATTGTCAGGAATTGTATTTTCACATGAAAATACTGTTAAAAAGATGATCACTGAATGTGTTAGTGCATGGTTATAATCCCAACACAGTCCTCTTGGGGGCTGAGGCAGAAGGATCCTAAACCCAAACACAGCCCTGGGAAACCTTAAGACTTAGCAAAATTCTGTCACAAAATTAAAAAGCATGTTAAAAAAGGATGGGGATATAGCTCAATGGGAATATCCTGGGTTCAATCCCCAGTTCAGAAAAAACAAAAGCAAAATAAAACAAAACAACCCACAATATTTAAAACAATGGAAGAAGTTTAACTGCTGCAGATTATTTAAGTTACAACAATCCAAGGAAGTACAAATGAGGGAAGTATATTTTCAGTATGAAGAGAAACCATATGAAGAATGAAAATAGAGACATCAACTAGAAAGATCAGCAAATTACATAATGGAGTCTATTATACATCAAAATGTATGTTGCTTCATTTAGTTAACCTTCATAGCCATATACTGAGTCACTGAGGAATTCACATTATTGTCTTGCTTACCATGCAAAATTAAGTAAAGGAAATATTATAGGCAGCTAAGTTAGATAGAAATTAATAAGCAGTCAGACAGGGAGGAGCTCTCTCGAAGGAGTCAGTGCAGAAGAAGAGAGCACATCAAAACTAGGGCTGGAGGTGCATCTGAAGGCCAGGCCAAAAAATGAAATCACAGTGAGCAACTTGAGATGATCCTGTAATTAGTCCCTCCTGGTCCAGGAAGTCGAATAGGCATCAGACAGGCAGGGGGCAACCAGAACATCTGGATCCATTCCTTACCCAAAATGTTTTCGCCCTTTCTTAGAAGTTAGAGATAAGCTACCATTAAGGATGCTAGCCATGTAGCCTTGGTGTGTGCTTCAATTCCCTACTGGATCAATATGAGCTCAAAAGCTATGCTTGTAATCTTATTAGCTAGGGTTGGACCCACATACCCACCTCATGATTTTTCTCCATAAAACATTCTTGGAGAAGTGGCCTTTGTGGCCACCCACTTTCAGGACCCTTCCTGTCTCTTGGGAACTTTCTCTCAATAAACCTCTCCTACACTTAACCTCCGTTGACCCTTGAAATTCATTCTTTGATATTCCAGAGACAAACTTGGCACATCTGACATCTAGCAGGTTAGGAGTTATACTTCTCCTGTATCAGAAATAGGCATCACACACGGTATTTTACTAAAAATCAACTTGTAAAAGACCTTTATCTTTATACTATCATAGGTTGAACTTCTTAAGAATTACTATGTAGAATTTTACTAGTTTTAAACTTAATATTCTGCTTCAGATAATTAAAAAGAATGAAAGATATAATAATCTCACATTTAGTTTAAAATCTGGCACCATATTAAATATAAATCAATATCTTTTATAGTAATATATGGGGCTGTAACAGTATTATTCATAGCTTTCTCTTATGAGATGTATATGAGGTATACCTGAACTGTAGAGAAAGTTACAAAGAGTAACATCATGTAGCCTCTCAGACCCATCATACAGGTTTAAATACTTAGCTCCTTGTATTTTGCAAAATATTTCTTTTGTAAAAAAAATAAAATATTACTAAAAAATATTGCTGGAAAAATAAAATCCTGTCTTCTTTTCCTTTCCAAAATATTTTTATTCATATGCTCTTTTCCTATGAGATAGACATTCCCAAAATCAGGTAACATACTTCCTAGGATATGCTAATTTTATAATTGTTACAAATATAATATACCCATAAATAATTTGCAGCTTTGCCTTTATGTTTCAATTTTCAAATAAATAGTGCCTATATTTTTCAACTGGCATTTTTCAAAACATGATATTTATTCTTATTAACATATGCAACTATAATTCATATATCCTTAGCTTCTAGATCATACTTCTTTGAACACAATAATAATGTATTTATTCATCTTCTGTTGATGAACATTTAAATTGTTTCTGTCTTTAAATAATAAAGGTGAAATGTCAGTGAATCTGCTAAAAGATGTCTGTAATATGGCAGAATTTCTCTAGGAAAATTGCTTAAGAATAATATCACTGGGTCAAAGAGTATTATGCCAAACTTCAGCTTCCTCAGAAATTGATGATTTCCTCTGTGAAGTGACTATAACATTTACAAAACCATGAGGATTTCCCCACATTCTTAGTTAACAGATTCTTACATTTTTGTCAAATTTATGGGTATAAAATTATAGCTTTCATTTTAAACCTATTTTGATTTATTAACTAATACTAAGAGAAATTTATGATTATAATTATGTCTTACTTAATTTTATAAAGGTTCTTCACCCTTTCTTATGGATTTTTGAAAAGATTGTCATATTTTTAGGTATCAAATGAAAGAAATGTTTCCTGATGATTGAAACAGACCTGACAATGTTTTTCCATTTTCTGGTTTGAATCTGAAGTTTATGTCATTTCTTTCCTATAAAAGTTTAATATTTTCTTTCTACACTTAAACCTTTAAAATGGTGCTTATTTTAATAAACATTATGATATAGGGATTTAATTTTCATTTTTGCTATGTAACCAGTTGTCCTAATCCTTTTGTAATAAATCATTAAATTCTCACTACTCTATTCCACTAGTAAATATTCTATTCTTGTGTCAATACCACTGTGTCAAAATTACCCTATTTTTTTAAAGTAATAATATGCCTTCCTAATTGATATTTTACACATTTTCCCAGTTCCCTAATTTCAGAGTAAACTTACAATTTTAATAACATTTTAATAGACAACATGGTAAAATTAATATCCTTTTTCTTGAATTATCCCTCCATTTTTGGAACAATTACAAATAATTATAATTTTGTAGTGTTGACAATGAATTAGACACAGAAGTCAATAGAAGAAATCAAAAACAAATGCACATACGTACTACTAATTTGGAAATATCTCTTGGCAAGTTAGCAGAACAGAAATTTCTAGCATTGATTTCTCCAAGAAACAGGAATTTGCACAACCATTCATGCACAAAAATGAGATTGTAGCATATGATAGAGTAGAAAACAATCAAAACAGTAAAGAGAAAAACACTGAACAGAGAAAGTGTTGCAAACCATGTTTCTTAGTGCATTAGTCTCCAAAAGCATAAGAAACTCGAACAACTCAATATCAAGAAAACAATCTGATTTTAAGTGGTAGCCTATGATTATGTGTGCCTCAGGTGCCCACCTCTCCCTCACTGTAGGCTACCACACTCCGTCAAACAAAATGCAGTTGTGTATTTGCTGTTTTTATGCTTTTCTGCATGGGAGATGAGCATCTCTAGCTTGCCATCTTATTGATCTCACACCATCGTGGAAAAGAATAGGCCTTTATCTTACACAAAGATCTCCAAATGCATAAAATACATAAATGTAAGACCTGAAACTATAAACTACTAAGAGAACACAGGAAAAAGCTTGTCCTTAGCAATGGTTTGGGCAAAGATTATTTTGGATATCATGTCAAAAGCTCAGGTTTCAAAACCAAAAGTAAACAAATGGGAACACATCAAATTAGAAAGCTTCTGCACAGAAAGAAAATAACAGCAAGATAAAAGGGCAACTCACAAACAGGAAAAAAACATCATTGCAAACCACACGTCTGGCAAGAGGTTGTTAATGTCCAAAATTTATAAAGAATTCTTACAATAACTCAGTAGTAGAAAACAACCCAATTAAAATGGACAAAGGACCTGAACATACAGATTTTATAGATGACACAAAAATGGGCTAACAGATATATGAAAACATGCTCAACATCACAATCACAAGAGAAATGCAAATTCCAACAACTATGAAATATCACCTCCCACTCATAAGGGCAACAATTACTAATGAGAAGAGATAACAAATGTTAACACAGGTTTGGAAAAGAAAGAAGCCCAGCATATTGTTGGAGGCAGTGTACACTGGTATAGCCATTATGGAAAAGAAGTTTAGAGGTTCCTGAAGAGATTAAAAATTGGACTACCATGTAACCAGCCAGGCTTCTTCTGGGTATATACCCAAAGAAGATGAAATCACCACCTCAGAAAGATATCTGCACCCCCATGTTTATGGCAGTTATTCACAATAGCCAAGATCTAGAAATAATCATTGGCAGATGAATGGAGTTTTAAAACTCTGGTGTGTTTTTTAAGAATACACACACACACACACACACACACACACACAAATGCTACTTAGCCTTATAAGAGAAGATCCCACCATTGATGCCACAACGTGGGTAGACCTAGAGGACATTATGCTAAGTAAAATGATGTTATTTTGTTAAATAAGTAGATTTCATCTGTTCTTGTCACACAAAAAAGTAACTATATTATTACCTCACAGATATATTAATCTGCTTCATTCTAGCAACTATTTTACTGTCTATATGTATCCCATAACATCATATTGTATACCTCAAATTTCACAAGAAAATTTATTTTAAAACAACAACAAAAATATTGGTTTGGGACTTGAACAAACACTTCACAATAGAAGACATACAAAAGACCAATGAGTATATGGAAAATTTCTCATAATTATCAGGAAAATGGCAAAAAAGATCACAATGAGATAACACTTCATACCTGCTAACATGGCTATTATAAAAAAAGATAACAAGTCTGGTGAGAATGTGGAGTAAGAATAAGAGTAAAGGTAAGAGTAAGAGAACTCTTGAAAAATGTTGTAGGAAGAAATATTAGTACAGCCATTATGGAAATCTGTATGGAGTTTCCTCAAAATTGCTGAAGTAAAAAAAAAAAAAAGATCACATGACCAACCAACCTCACTTCTGGGTATATATGCAAGAAATTAAATTAGCATCTCAAAAAATATCTTTACTCCTATATTCATTGCAGTTTTATTCACAGCGGTCAAGATTTGGGGTGAAGTTAATTAAAACAAAGTATACACGTACAATGGAATACTACTAAGCCTTTAAAAAGAAATTTATATTATTTGCATCAATGAAGTTGAACCTGGAGGATATTATGTTTTAGAAAGGCAAATATTTCAATTTCTAACATTTATGAAATACTGAAAAATATCAAAATCATAAAGTAGAGACTAGAATAGAATAGTGGTTAGGGAATTTAGGAAATAGAGAAATATTAATCATTGTATTGAAAGCTTTAGTCATGCATAATGAACAAGTTCTGGAGCTCTAATGGTGACTGTAGTTATTAACACTGCATTGTACATTTCAAATTTGCTAAGAGAAATTTGAAATTAGATGAAATTTTGCTTTTTTTTAACAGAAGCCAGAAGACTGTTTTTAAAAAACATTTTCTTTATCAATAAAAAATAAGAATAAATAAAACAGGAGTATTTCTAAAAAAAAGAAATTTGCTAAAAGATCTTAAATATTCTCACAACATACTCACACACACACACACATACAAAATCACTATTGAAGTGGTAGATATATTAATGAGCTTGATGTGGTAACAATTTCATAACGTACATATATAAAAACATTATGTTGTATATCTTAAATATATACAAATGTTATTGTTAATTTTTATTTCACTAAATCTGGAAAAATAGGTAAGAATGGATTTTCACAAGATGCAAAAGCAATTCAATACATAACTAATAGACTTTTCTACAAATCTTGTTGAAATTAAATGATGTCTATATGAAAAAGAAATGAACCTCCACCTAAAACTTGCATATTACATAAAAAGTATCTAAACATGGAACATAGATACAACTATATTTTACAAACCAATAAAAGCTTTCAAACTTAGAAGAAACCTTAATGAGCTGGAATTAAGCAAAAGTTACTACGTATGACTTCAAACCTGTATCCATAAAACCTGATAAATTGGACTTCATCAAAAATAGGCACTTTTGCTTCAAAAAGATGTTAAGACAATAAAACGGCAATTTAAAGCCTCACAGAAAATATAAGATAATCATTCTGACAAAGACTATATAAGATAATCAGAATATATCAAACAATCTGTATTAAATAGCAGGAAAACGCAATTAATACATGAGGAAGAAACTTGAGTAGATAATTCCTAAAAGGAGATATGTCAAATAGGGTCAGGAAAATATGTTCAACATCTTTAATAATTAACAAAAATTAAAGCCATTGTTAGATGTTAGTACACATCAATTAGAATAGTTTAAAAATACTATCAAGTGTTGGTAAGACTGTAGAGCAATGAATATCAATGTGTTGCTGGTGAAAATGGAAAAGGATAAAGACATTCTGGGAATCAGTTTAGAGTGCCTTAAATATACACTTACCACATAACTGGCTATTTAGCTATCTATATTCAGTGTTTACTCTGGAGAAATGAAAATATACTCACACAAAACTTGTACAGGAAATTCTACCCAAATTGACCAAATACACACACACACACACACACACACACACACGAAATATGGTTTAGGCAATCTTGCTAGAACTTTGTCAAGATGTTAACATTTTCAAAAGTATATATTTTTTCATTTTTCTTTATTCAATATCATTTTTCTTTCTTATTTCCTTACCTATACTTATACTTTTTCTATTTCCTTAAACTGAATATATGTTGTTTATTTTTCACCTTTCTGCATTTCATAAATGAATTTAAGGCTGTAAGTAATCCTTTAATACGTCAGTTATGTGCAAATTGGTTTTACTAAGTTGGGATTATTTTGGTTATTACTGTATATTTTAGTGTCCATAGTGATTTCTTCATTGTCTCAGTCCATTCGTGTATATTACAAAAAACTTCTCAGACCTATCCAGTTAATAAATAACTAAAATTCATCTACTAGTTTTGAGAATTGGGAAGTTCAAGATCAAGATGCTGAAAGATTCAGTGTTGGCCGAGGACCAATTTTCTGGTTCACAGATAGCGTTTTCTGGGGGATCCTCCTGTGGTGGAAGGGGTGAGGGGTCTCGCTGGGCCTCCTGTATAAAGGTACCAATCCCCACAATGGGTCCACCCTCTTCATTCAATCACCACCCCAAAAGCCTCTTCATGACAACATCACTGTGGAGGTTAGAATTTCAACATATGAATTCTGGAAAAAGAACATTAAGACCATGCTACTAATCACTCCATGAATTATTTAGAAGTATTTTCATAAATGTCTAACTGTGTGTGCTTTAACATTTTTACTAACATATTTACTGTGCTCAAAGATGTGGTCTATACATCAAGTCTTTGAAACTTTCAAAAACTTCCTTTGAAAATGGAATGTGAAAATTAATGTAATTATAAATCACATACTTTTATTTTTAACACCAACTTGTTCCTTAAGTACACTCTCTATATTTCATTCTTCCTTATTCAGCCATAGAGGATTGATCAAAGCAGTAATTATAGCTAAGCATAACAATAAAACATCTAATACATTCCAACCTCACTAACTGTAAAAAAAAATCTTCACAGGAAAAGAGATTAGTATTTGCTCAAAGGATTGTACAACATATAAAAGAAATAATGGAGTATCCTTTCAGAGGGAAGGTAAACATGCTGGAGTGAAGACTTTCATATGAAGATGAACTTCTGGAACCTGTTTAAGCCAGAGCTAGGGTAAAACTTTGCATTAGAAAAAGAAACAATTTACCTGGAATTGAGATGGTTCAAGAAGCATGGCCCTTAGACAAATTTCAAGATTGGTGAGAAATCCTTTGGGAATGAAACTGGGTTATACAACCCAAGGAACATTTTGGTCAAGACTTCCAGTATCTGATTTAAATTTATTGACCGATGGAACAGTTTGAACTAAAGACCATGCCTACATCTTGGGAGTTACAAAAAAATCTAATTACTTAGATGTCATGATTCTGAGGTTGATCGCCCATTCATTTAGGACTCAAGAGAAAAGGTGGGATGTGGAACAACCATTGTGGCACTAGCAGCTGTACTTGGGTAGATAGCAATGGCAGAAGAGTGACCACCAAAAAATGAAGCCACAAGGGAAGGTGACCATCACAATCCCAGAGTATAGTGGGGCAGCATGAGAACCTCAGCAGTGGTCAGGAGTGCTTGTACAACACTCATCTCTTACCAAGATTTTTGCTGAAATGGTTAAATCCAAGAACCACAGCTACCAAAGGTAATTGGTGTTTTCTATTTTGTCAAATTTCTGAGCTTTTGCATAATGTGGCCCTAACAAGAAATATTTGGCATTTGGTTTTTATAAAGCTAATACAGATTTATACACTACATGAAAATTTTAGAGGAGGAAAATGATTTAATAGATGTTATTTAAGCTTTTACCAAGAAATATACGATAGAGAACATATGGCACATAGAAATTTTTGTTATAAAAACGGGAAAACACTCTCACAAGCATTCTTTATTATCTTCTGAGAAAAGGAAGAAGAAACAGTATCCAATCACAAATTTTCTATTTCATTTCCAAATGTTTCTATGCAGTTAGACTAAAAAAAACTATAGTCCTTTATTCATTGCCTGTTTCTAGCCACTGACAACTCTGACTCTGAAAAATATCTTTACCTTCATTTCATTCTGAAGACTAATTATGAGTACTACTATTCTTAAGTCATGTGTTTCACCAAGTAATAAAAAGGACAATGCAATTATTTTTCATATGCATTAAAAGCTAATAAATTTTAGCGATAGAATTAGAAATATTAAGTTTACATGAGAAAAGTTAAATATAAACATAGTGAAGGAGGCTTTTCTGAAACTTCACACCCCCAAATATAGGATTCACCATCCCATTTTTTTTAATTCTTTTATTGGTACATTTTAGGTATATAGCACGTTTACACTTATCATTGGGTGCTTGTACCTGTACATGATGTATCTTGGTTCTTATTTTTTTCCCTATTACCTGTGCACCCTTCACCCCCTACATCACTCCCTATGTACATAGATATCCTTTGCATTTTTTTTTCTCATAATTTTTCCTTTCCCCTTCCCCTCCCCTCACCCCTACACCTTTGGACCTTTTCTTATTTCAAATTATCAGTTATTCATTTTAATCATTTTAATCCTTATTTACACTTTCAGTTTCTCACACTAGAGAAACTATTCGGTATTTACAGATGTGTGTCCTAT
>NW_004624844.1:5450389-5463310 GCF_000247695.1 Heterocephalus glaber | reverse complement strand
TATATATATATATACACATAAATAATGTTTGGCATGTGGTAAACTATCAAATGACTTCATAAAAAAGCTCAATAGGGCCGGGGATTTAGCCCAGTGGTTCCGTCGCCTGCCTTGCAAGCACAAGGACCCGAGTTCTATCCCCAGTATCAAAAAAAAAAAAAAAAAGGTCAATAGTAGATTAGGTAACAAGATATACACATATGAGAAGTGTTGGATCCCATACATATAGATATGTATCTGTTTGCCATAAGTTGCAGGTAATTAATGCATATCCAGTTTGGGACATCAAAGTTGTTCTTTCAGATGTTTCTGTTCAATGAGACAGATAAGGTTTTAAAAAATCTTAATCTGCAAGACTGCAGGTGCAGCAGCCACAGCAAATAGTAATAAGAGTTTAGCTTTAGTAACTTTTCCAAAAGCTATCTGAGATTGACTTTCCTGAACCAGCACATTGACTCAGTTCAGCAGTGTCTTGGAGCCATGACTTCACTTCCTGCTGTCATGGAGGACAGGTAGAGGAGGAGGGTGACTCCCACAGAAACACCATTCTTTTTGGACTGTGGCAGCAGTGTATTTTTCAAAAGTATTTGTAAGTTAAACATTTGCCCATATTAATTTTCCATGGCCTATCTTGTTTTCATTCCCTATCATTCTGAGTTTCCTATCCAGTTTTTAATGCTGGCTTCTGGTTTTGAAACGTTTTTCCTACTAAAATAAGTCATTGACAATTTCAATGACAGAGAGAAGAGAATAAAGTTAAGAGCATGGGCTCAGACATTCATTGTGCACTAAAAGTAGAAGATTAAGGACAGAGAAAAGTCAATGAATTCTGCATTGATTAGCCGAGGTGATTTGGAAGGTAGATAAGCCACTGACAGAAAGTTCACAAGGAGGGATATTGGGTTGACAATACTTAGTTTTGTTTTGATGATTGCAAGCTCTTACTAAAAAGTTTGCCTCTGAAATCAATATTATGCAGTATATATATAACCAGTCCCTCTTAATGGAGCGAGCACTATAACCAATCCTGTGGGTGCACTAATAAAATGACTGTATCTAAGGGGAAAAGCAATGCAATAACATTATGAGCACTGTACTTAAAAAGATGGTGGTATCTTTCCAGACATGTCCTGGAAGTCTAAAGAGACAATAAAAGCCTGTAGGTAGAATAAAGGCGAGGCAGCAATGTTCATGCATCCTGGTGTTCTAGGTCTCTTATATATGCATTATAGCTGCTAGATGTAGTTTAGTGAAATGGCATTAACACATTGCATATTTTAATGAATCACATTTTTAAAGAGCTTACACATTTCAAAGAAAATATCACTGTTGCAAAAAAAAGACTGTTACAAAAAAGACTTCATGCCTATCTTTTTCTGAAATCTTCACTGATATTTATTTTGGTTTTAGCTCCAATCTTTTTTTGAGGGTCTATTTAGATTATGCACTTTTCAAGGATCAAGGAGACTCAAGTATAGAGAAATATCCAGAGATTCTGGACAGGTATTCAAAAAGTAGGTATTAATGCAAATATTGACTTTATATTTTGTTGAACATCTAGATTTATTGTCTCTCAAGGAAAATATTGACCTTATCTCCTAGGTCGATAAATCTCTATGTTCACTGGAACAAAAGTCAATACCAACATCATATCCATTGTCCTAGACAATAACCACTTCTATTCATGTTCTAGTGATTAGTGTTTAAAACCTAATGTTTATTAAAAGGAAAGAAAACATGAATAAAAATGTTAATTGACAAGTAAAGGCTTAAAATTTGTTGACAATGCACATAAGTAATCCTAAAATGTATGTAAGGTGGCTAAGCTTTTATATCAAGAAGGTGAATTTGCAAATTATTTCTGCAAAGGAAAACAAAAACTGTTTACTATCAGAAAATAGAATGCAAAAGAGAAAAATTAATAATTTAGGCTGTGTTTTTACAAATCTTTTCTATTTTTTTCTCCTAAACTACAAATCCTTAGGTTTGTACTCACTACATGTCTTAGAAATAAACTTCTGTTGTATTAAAGCTGCTGGGAGCTTTAGAGTTGCTTGTCTGTAATATTAAATTTCATAGAACAATGGTGAATTTACTACTTTTAATTCATTACTTAAATTGTGACAATTCTCTCTTTACTCATATATCAAGAAAAGTACACAATCTTTGTGATGACTTTCTATAATTTTACTTTAAACTGTTTCTGATTCTAAACTTAAGTAAGTAATTTGTACTATAAGCACTGTGAGAATTCAGAGTTCCTATCCACCCAAAATAGAGATTTATGGAAATAAATGAAGAAACTTAGGGTTGAGTTTCTTGTCAAGACAATATAAGTAGCAGGGTGAACAATAATCACCTCCAGTAAATGTGTGTGGTGAATAATAAGACAGTTCCCTAATACCCTATTGTCATCTCTACCTCCAGGTACGTGGGAAGGTTGTACTTTACCTCCTCTCTGCATTAGGTATGGATGTTTGATTCCTCGGGGAAGCATAGGTGGCATGTGCCACTTTTAATTGGCAGTACCCACAGAGAGGGAAAGGAGCCCGGATTATTGAGGATGAAAGCCCGCTTGTTTGAAGGTTGACCCAAACCCACAGTGAACTTGACCTAATAAGAATTTTTAAAAAGCCAAATGAAGTCATTGCTCATTACTGCAGGACAACTTAACCTATCTGTACCACTACACTGTCTAAGGAAACGATTGCTTCTGCCAAAATTCCTAGATTGTTTTGTACATACAGAGTCTATGTGATCATTGAGAGGTCTTTTATGCCACCAACTTAAAATAAGGAGGAAGGAAAAAAAATGAAGAAACAGAGAAAAATATAGCCTACCTCCTTTGGAAATAGAACTATTTTCCCCTTTCAACTTATTACTAAATTCTTTTCATTCATCCCTAAAATTTACTCTTCAAATTTGCCTTTACCTGGTTTGGCCAAAAGCCAAAAGTTTCCGATGGTGGTTCTCATTAAAATTCAAAACATGACTACATATACTATCATCTAATTAAACAAATTCCTTTTTACGTGTATTCAGCAATGATGCTGTCACTTGTCTCTATACTGTCCTGACTAAAATTAATTATTACTTTATCTAGAACTTAGTGGACTATATTTCCTTGGGCCCATTTCATAAGAATTATGGTCTTGACAGAAAGCTAATCTTGAAGAGATTACCTGTGCCATCATTACAAGCTCTCCAAGGCTGTATATAATCCTATTGTTGAATGACAGTGCCCATAGATGCTGGCACCCAGCTACATAAATTAGTGGCAACAAAATTGGAAGTGGCATCCCATTTGCCTTTCCGGGTGACAGCACTGATACAGCTGCTTCTCTTCATTTGTGCTCCCATGGCTGACTCAGGCAATGGCAGGAAGCAAACCAAGGAAAGGGAGTTGACCACAGAGTTAGAAGAGGAGAGGCTCCTGATGCAGTGCCCTTCCTTTTGCCAGACACTGCATGTACTCCCCTTAGAATGAGCCTTCTGCTAAATGAGAGAAAGGGAGACTTACAAAATTTTGTTATTCATGTGTCCTTGACATGTTTTTCCTAAAAATTATGTTCTTGACACTTTTGACCTTTAAATTTTTTTCTGTTACTTTTTTTCAAATTACAGAGTTTTCTGTTCTTGTTTCTCAGGTTTATTTTATGATATTTATTTCTCCTTTTAAAATAAATTAAATACCATCAAGCTAATGAACAGAACACTTAATTTCCCCTCAGGCAGAATAAACTGAGCTGCAAACTTAAAAAAAAATATTGAATTTCACAAGATACTAATGCCTCCTTGAATGTGTGTGTGACTGTTTTAACTGCATATATATGCGACCTAAAAGCATAATAATTTAAATACTAAAACCAGTTCAGTAATTCATGGCCTATGGATATACAGATGAGCTAAGAAGTATTATATCATGTTATTTTGCTTTTATTATTATTCTTTGTATCATTTAAGTCCCTCTGATTATACTGCAACAGAGATTCTGTCTGGTAAACCAAAAATATCTAGTTGAAAACTGATTATTTTTAAAGGAAGTGAACATTTTCTTTTAACTAAAATGTTTAATCAGGGACAAATGAAAAATTGTAATATTCTCAAGTATTTTTCAAAGTGCGTAGAAATTTAGGTTGGATTTAATCTCTTATGATGACTTAGTTTTCTTTCTCAGAGCTTTGGTGTAAAGTTCAAACACAGAAGATGTAGTTATAAAGTGTATGAGAACACTCTCATGTATTCTGGCTACAGCTATAGACACTTGGTCCTCGCTCAGCCATGCCTCAGACTTCAGATAAGTGTGTCCTTCACAGAGAAAATATTTGTCATTCACTTAACTGATGCTTACAGTTCTGCTTTGAATTCACATTACAGGAATACATCCTAGCTCCAGTACAGTTCCTAGCTCATTGCCTAGGAAACCCTATCTTAAATACCTACCCGCTACCCTACTTCTTCACATACCAGGACTCTGTCTTGCTATTGCCTGCAATTTTAGAACTAAGTACAATTTCTGAATTCAAATCCAGCAACAGAAAGAACACTCTGTTGAAAAGCAATGACCCATCTGTCCATGTCGCTTAATACTGAATACACCTGGAATGAGTTTTCAAGACTTGCCTACTTCCCAGTTTTCTCTCAGCATTTCAGTATCACTGCCTCATACATAGTGAATTACTACCTGGGCTGGGACCTCAGTCTGCAGGAACTATCTTTCCACCAGCATTTTAGACTTCCTTTCTGTTTACATCTGACATTATCCAGCACTCCCTACTCCCAAGTTCCAGCCCCACACTGATCAGCATAAATCCAGCTACTTTCAGATTTAACCTAAATCTAATTTAACCTATAAAATTCTATGCTTCTTTTCTTTACTACTCCTACACTCTTCCTCATTTTGTACAGCTTTATTTATTTCCCCAAAGAATAGAGGTTATTTGATCTATGACATATAAGAAAATGATATTTTAACGATAATTTTATACCTCTTATTCAAATACTACATGAGTCCTAATAATATCTCATAACTTGATATAGTTTGTATTATCATTTTCAAAAAAAATGTTTATCTCATATATTGGCCTCAAACTAACCTATCACATCAAAACTAACTATAGAATTTAGTATAAAATTGGTGTATTTAGTTCCAAAGCATAGGTAGTAATAACTATACCACAATAACCAAATACAAGCTAATAAGATTTTTTCCTGTAACCTTAACAGTTGCTTTCTGTATTTAAAATATTTTAAATTACTGTAGAGACTATGAAAACACCAAAAATACCATTCTCTGTAATGTCCCTTAAAATAATAATAAAGATGTTTTCCTATCTTTCTGTTCCTTTCATGTAATATCTTCAATGCACATAGAATTGTAATAAGCAAGTATCAAGAGATGCTTTGGCCTCATACTTTTCATAAAATCATTAAATGTCACCTTAGATTTTCAACAAAAGCTGACTTCTCACCCTGAAAGCTAAAATGAGTGTGAGAGACATTTGTAATATCCATTTACCGGCTTATGATTTTCTGAGAAGTCAAGATGGTACTCAGAGCATGAAAAACAGAAAATGTCTGAACAGAATGCTATCCATTAAAAGTTATAAGAACAAGGAAACCATAGTTGAATACTGATAGGCCTTAATATGAAAAATAATTGTGATGTGCTTCGCATCTCTTTTAAAAATCCAAAGATTCCAACCTTTTACTAGAAGTTTTAAAAAGACATGTACTATTACTTACGATTAGTAATAAACTAACATTTTGTTCTCTGAAACTGGCTATTATACAATGAAAAGAAGTTTGCTGATGGCAAGATTTTTATGAAATCTAGTGTTTTCTGAGTGCTTATTAAAAATATCACTTCTTACAACAGAAAGGTACAAACCTCACTTGATACCAAAAACTGATAAATTGATAGAGTTTTATACAAATGTATAAGGAGAAAGAAAAGCAAGAGAATAAGATGTGTACGTACTTTCATATAAATATGGTTAGGGATGGCTTTTAATTTTGATCCTATACATAGTGAAGAGAAAATGATAATACAGATGATGTTAGGAGTCATCCAGACAGCAAAAAGAATTAAAAATTCAGAAGAGGATGGGTTCTTTATGGGATATAAAGAGAAAAAAGATATTTTGGGCTATATAGAGACCCAGGAGAGTAGAGTCTAAGACCTAAAGAAACACAGAATTTGGTGGTCAGAAATTGTAGGGCTTAAATTCAATCTTCTACATGTGAATAGCCAGTTTTTCCAACAACACCATTTATTAAATGGCTGTCTTTGTCCCTCTGTCAAAGGTGAAGTTGTTGAACATGCATGGGGTTGTTTCTCTATCCTCTGTTCTGCTCCACTGATTCTCAGGTCTGTTTTTGTGCCAGTACCGTTCTCTTTTTATCACTGTAGCTTTATAATATAACTTCAAGTCCAGGATTGTGATACTTCCCTCTTCGCTCTTGTTACCTACAATTGCTTTTGCTACATGTACCACCTAAAACAAATGTAAAAAATTATGTACTTCAAAAGGTACTGATGAAAATAAATAAGTAAGTAAACAAATAAATAAAAATTTAAAAATAAAGTGGATGGATAATATTTACCCAAAATAGACTCCTGCATTTTGCTATCTGAAAACATTGGAGGCAGCAGTTTTAATAGAGTAATTTGAAGATACACTATATACAATCCTAACATGGCATGATTGCTGATTTTATTTGCGTGAATATTATTTATATATCCCTAATACTCTTAAATATTGGGTGAACACAATTGACCGTTCCTACAAGTGTGTAGGTCTGTGTGCAAATTATAATATAAAGTGTGCACAAAACATGACCATAACACTTCGTAACTTTCACAAAGTGAACACAGCCATGTAACTTGCACTCAGGTCCCTAAATCCCAAAGCCGTAACTACCTTCTGTGTAAGAGTAATCAGTTAAATAGCATCTTAACCCAGACTAAGGAACTCAATAAGTACGTTTTGCCCACATAAGTTTTGATTACAAATGTCAGTCATATACTTTGGATCGAAATATGTGCTCCAAAAGGCACATGTGCTCTGAGGCAAGGCCTCTGGAAGGTAATTAGATCATGGCAACAGGAAATTCATCAATGGGTCCATCCATTCCTCCATTAGGGGAGCGCGATGTTAGGAAGCAAGACCTAGTTGGAGGCACTAGCTCCCTGAGGAAATAGTTCTCGTGCTCTTCTTTATTTCCTCTGGGTCCTGTCTGTCATGTGGTGAGCAGCTTTCCTCCATCACAACTTCCTGCCAGGATGTCTCTGCCTGGTAGCCAGACAGCCATAGCTGAAAACCTCTAAAGCCAGGAGCCAATACAAACACCTTCTCCCTTAAGCTGTTTTGTCAGGTATTTTTTCCCAATAATGGGAAGAAAACTAATACAGTTAGAAAGGGGAATAAATGGAAGACGATGAAGAAATAAGAGGACTATACTCTCATGAGCCAATTACTCCATAGTTATAAATTCTTAGTCATATTGCACACAAAATTAGGCTCCAGGAGAACGTGCTAGAGATAGAGACACAATACTTTTTTCAATAATAGCTTTATAATCTTGAAATAGCTAGTGCTCTTTGAGATCAAAGTTATGCAACTAGCATGTAGAAAAATACCAATTTATTAGACTAACTTGAAATATTTATTTAAAATAGATAAAGTCAGAAACAAAGGTTCACAAAGTAATCTAATGGTATACTATATATAGTTCTATTTAGAAAATTTAATTTGCCTCTATAGACCTTGATAACATGATTTGATTGACTCCCAAATGCCCTCAAGCCTCCAATCTCTTCTACAACCTGTCTAATAGCCACTTGAGTCCTTTCTCATATCTCTGCTTCTCTGTGGAGATCCCCTCTTCCACACTCCAAATAATAAAGGACAATCAGTCTACTCCTGCTCAGACTCCTACACCATCCTGGCAAATAATATTTCTTTCTTACAAATATTCAACTCCTGTCTCTCATTTGCATCATTCCTAATGTTTTCAGACATAATATAATTTCCTTCACATCTTAAAAATTACAGTCATTCTCTTGATTCCCATATCTTCCTCCACTTATCTTTTTTATCTCTTCCCTACTTAACAGTTAGTTCAGGAAACAGTTTTCTATATTTCTTGTCTCCATTGTATCACTTATTATCCAACCCATTTCAGTTTGGATTCTTCCCTTATCACTTGAGAAGTTTTCTAGCAATCCATTAGTGGCAGTCATGTGGCTAAAACTGAAGCTTTTTCCAGTCTTCATTTTGCTTTTTTACCAGTGAAACGTTCCCTGAATTCTAAGCCAGTGTCCTAGGTCAGTGTCCAAATAAACAACAGCAATTCAACCTGAATTTATTAATGCTCCCAAATATTATCTATCAGTAATCAAAGATTCATTCTTAATTTTAACTTTTCTCTTAGTAGAAATGATTCAGGTTAAAGGCAAAGCCTCTCCTGAAACTCTGTCTCTAAGGAAAAGAAAACAAAGTGGAGGAAGATCTGATAAGAGAATTAGATGTCACTGGAGTACATGGGTTTGCACTCTAGGGAAGATACAAAGCTAGGCAGAAGGTGTAGCTCAGTGACAGAGCATTTGCCTAGCATATGTGAAGCCTTGGATTTGATTCCCAGTACCAAAGAATATAAAAGAAGAGAAAGCACTCAAAGACTCTGCACATAGGAAGACAAGACTGAATTTTCAAAAGGATCACTGTGACCACAGCACAAACAATGAACCAAAAGGAGGCCAAAGTGGAAGCAGCAAAGACTGATGGGAGACAACTGATAGAACCAGGAGAAAAGACAACTGCACATTTGGATTAAGAAAGAAGCAGTAAAGGTGGTGAGAGGTGACTCAGGGTCTAGATATTTTTCTCAAGATAAAAACTAGCACATTTTATGAGGCATTGGAGGGATGTGGGATGCAAGAAGGAGGGATCAAGATGGCAAGATTTTTGACTTGCCCCTTGGAAAAATGGCATCACCAATAGCTAAGATAACAGAGACTTCAGAATGAGCAGGGTTCTGAGTTGTGGACCGTGGAGATGGCAAATCACTGAGGAGATGTTGTGGTACCACTGGAAAGGCAAGATGAAATGCTGACAAGGCAACCCATGGTCAGGAATCTCAGGTCAGAGGAGCATTCTTGACAGGATTTAAATTTGGGAGTCAGCAGGATAAAGGTGGTACAGGATTTAACTCATGAACCTAGATGTGATAACTGCAGGAGTGGATTAAAAGCCAAACAAACCAATTACACACTGCTTCAATTCAGAGGCCCAGGAACAAAACAAGGAAGGTGAAAAGCAATTTATAAAATGGCTTCTAGTCAAGAAGGAAGATAAAAAATGTCCTGTCTTGGCCCTTAATGATGACAGTGTTTCAAGAAAGAGCTAAATAAATGTTAGTTATTCCTATTACTGTTATGGAAATATAGATAAGAATTAAAAACAGATGAATAATCCCCCATTCCAAGAACCTATCTAAATATCAGTTCCTAGATGTCTTTTCTACTATGCTATTTTCTTCTAAACTGAAGACATGATCTTTTTTTCAAATATTCTGCTGATATTATCAACTGGCTATATTTGCATCTGTCTAGGTCTTGGCAAACAAAATTTGTCAGATCATTAGAACTCAGAATATCTGTAAAACTAAATTGTTGGTAACATACTAAGAAACTTTTGAAAATAATTGTTCTGGGTGAGTAGATCACCATTTAATCAGAGAGAGAGAGAGAGAGAGAGAGAGAGAGAGAGAGAGAGCCAGGAGTTGAGTATACATTGGTTATTGGAGACAGAAAGAGAAAGAAAGACAGCAATTTATTTGAAGGTATGGATGTAAACTTTGTAGAGCTGGCTAACGTCTGTCAGAAACCCATAGGGAAGGCATCCAGAAGATCACAACAGGTTTGAACCTAAAGGTGCAGGCCGAAGCTGTCACCCACAGGCAGAATTTCTTTGCTTTTTCTCCTTGTCATTCATTTTCCTCCTTGTCATTCATTTTCCTCCCATCAGCGATGCTTTCAGATCCCCTAGATGCTTCTGTCAGGCCCACGCATCCTCCTCTTGCAGTCACCTGATTAGAAGTTTTAATTATATCTGAGAAATACCTTCCAAGAAACAGCTGGATTAGTGTTTGACTGAATAACCAGTACTACACCTTCACCAAATTGACACAACAAAAAAGCTACCATGCTCAAAGGAAATCTTCCAGAATTCATTTTGCTTTATTTTAGCTAGTGCTGAGAAATATAGCCCTTTCCTTGATTTTTTAAAAAGTCCTTATAACTTTACTAAGCTACAGATTTACCATTATAAAAGCTTAACTATATCATAAATATTTTTTCTAAGTATCCTCTTTCTTTACATTCCAAACACACAATGTCTTATAGAAAGACATGATTAATAACCCTCCAACATTAATTAATCTCTTTTTCCTCAAAGTTCATGTCCTTTTCTCTCATCTTTCTTCCAAGAGAAATTACATTTTTTTTTAAATGGTCTTTGTGCCCAAAACTATGACATTACCATTTTAAAATCTCATATTTTTTTTCAGCACTGTGACAGACAGCGTAGCCTAAAAGATTCTCCCAGTGAAAACAATGAAAATTCTGGACAAAATATAAAACCTCTTTTTAAATGCATTGCTTTTTTGGCATGAGAAACTGCAGAGACAAATACAAAATTCCTAAAGGTACCATGGAAGACAATCAAATGTCAAATCTAATATTCCCCCTGAAGTTTTCTTCCAGGGCTCTGAGATGCAGGAGATATGTGGAGGCCATGGCCTTCCCCAGAGAGGACATTTGTAGAAGATCCCCAATACAATGCTTGAAACTTAAAAGGCTGCATACATTAAAAAAATGAATCAGGGCTAAGACATAAACCCACTCAAAAATTAGACAATGTGGAAATTTGCCAATCCTAACTTTGTACTAGGTAAGTGAAAATTTTTTTAAAATGCTAAACTACCAACAGATTGATATAGGAGTTTTTAATCTGAATATACAATAATTGTTCTAGAGAAAATAAAACCTTAACATGGATAACTCAGCATGGTTCTGGGTAGGTAGTGACCCCAGGAGACTGACAACACTAAAAAAAACTATAGAATAATATATCTTAATTTAAATTGTTTCCATAAGAAAAAGGTTTATAGTCAGAAAGAAAATACACGCAGCAACAAGATATTGTGAAGCAGAGCCAACAGAAACAATGGCAAATCAGAATTGTAAAAGAAAAGATATTTTAGAATGACCACAAAACAAAAATAACTGTTTTTTAATTTACCTAAAAACCAAAATTGAATCTTACTTTATAAAAATTTAAAAAGTGTTCAATCAGATTCATAAAGGAACCAAATTAAGTTCTGGAGATTAAAATATAAAACATTCAAAATTAGTAGCTCAATGGAGGGATAAAAAGAAGATAGTGTTTTGGAAGAAGACATTGCATGAATTACTGAAAATACAGCTTAGGAAAACAGAAAAATCTAAAAAGTACTAAAATGAAGAAGAATATGATTGAGAAAAAGGTAAAGATGCAGTATGGAAGAAATAAGATCTCAGAATTTTTCAAAGTTATTGAATAATAATCTTTATTTTTTTGTTTTTGTTTTTTGTTTGTTTGTTTGTTTGCTTTTTGAGACAAGGTCTCACTATATAATCCAGGCCAGCCTTGAACTCACTATGTAGCCCAGGCTGGCCTCAAATTTGCAGTGATCCTCCTGCCTCAGCCTCCTGAGTGCTGAAATTACAGGCCTGCATCACCACGCCTGGCTTGAATGATAATCCTTCCATCTCTGACAAGTGACCAAAATATATGGTGAATGTTTAAATTTTTTAAAAAGTTTATTACAATAAAAGACACATTGCCATTAAACCTTTTCAAAACACTTCTCCTCCCTTCAAATACACTTATCCCATCGTCTTTGCCACGATCTGAAGCAGTTCTGAAAGTTCTTTTTCATGAATGTCAAATGAGATATGACTAAAAAGTCAGTGAATGCTGCTGCCAAGTGCCATCCGAAGGACAGACAGACTTGTAAAAACACTACAGCATGTCCTCATCCACCTTATTCACCGGGTATGGCACTGTGAGATTGCTGGCTCTTCCCTGGTGTCAAAATGACCATGAACAGTAAATATTTTTCACAGCCATGACAGTGGCAGTAAAGACATGAATGGAAGAAGACTCCCAGAACTGCTTCAGAGGGTGGCAAGGACAATAGTATAAATGTGTTCAACGTGTATGTGGGGACAGGTGTTTTGAGGGGGACTAATGGCAATGTGTCCTTTATTGTAATAGATGTTTATTTAAGCATTCACTGCATTTTCAGATCACATCACATATGAAGTCCAATTAATTTGTAGTAGGGTAAATAGAAAGAAACATAGGGATCATAGTGATTATCATGATACTATGGAAACCAAAAACAAGGACAACATGGAATGCAACCAGGGATAAATGACTAGCAATTAGAAAGACGTTGGTCTTCTCACTATAAAATTAAAACCAGAAGACAACAGAATAATATATAAAACATTCTGAAAGAAAATTATAATCTTACCACCCTAAAATTTAACCTGACAAAGCAATCTTTCAGGAACAAAAACAAAATATTTATGACCCAAAACTAAATAACAATTATACTACCGTTACCATTTAAAAAATTATAAAGCAATATTTTAGACAGAGAATAATGATGTCAAATGAAAGGTCTGCGATACAATAAATGGCAAGCAAAGAAAATGACAAATCTACAGATAAAAATATACTAATGTTGACTATGAAAACCAATAATATTTAACCTGTGGGATTAAAACAGAATGGTGCTAATTGTTGTCAGTTTCTTGTCTTATCTAAGAGTATATAAATACAGTATAAAATACAGTATAAAATATAT
>NW_004624844.1:5386211-5442558 GCF_000247695.1 Heterocephalus glaber | reverse complement strand
ATCAAGGCTAGTTGGAGTCCTATATGCCTCACTTATCTGTATGTCAAGTTCTTTTCTCCTCTTGGGACGTTTTCTGCCATCACTTCTGTGATCAGTTTTTTTATGTCACCTGCACTCTCTCCTGTTTCTTCATTGACTCCAATCAGTCTTATGTTATTCTTCTTTGAATCATTTAGAAGCTGCTGGATTGATTTCTCATGTTCCCTTCCAACTTTAAAGCAATTTTTCTTTTCTTGGTCACTAATTGCAATCTTATTTTCTATATCTGAAATTCTACCCTCACATTGGTTCATTCTGCTGCACAGACTTTCGATGAAGTTTTTAATATCCTGGAAATCTGTTTGTATCTGTTTTATGGATTCCAATTGTTTCCTATGTTGGGATTCCATCATGTTCCTCAAATCCTCTATTTTTTTTTATCTGTGTCCCCTCTAGGTTTATTTATCATGTCTTGCACCATGAGCACAATCTTTGCTGTTATCTGAGTAATTATTTCCAATTTCCTTTTTCCCAGATCCTCTTTTATTGTCAGTTCAGAGAGTTCAGGTGGTTGAGTATCAGATTGTCCCAACTCGTTTCCCTTTGGGGTTCCTGCAGGTGATCCGGGGAAGTCTGTTTTTGAGGCTTGTTTACATGTCTTCTCATTTTGACGGGGGGAAGGGGTTGCTTCTGCTGCCCCTGTGGCTTGGGATGGCAGTGGGGGAGCGTTCTTTTGGGTGCTAGGACTGGCTCAGCTTCTCTGCCCTCGGAGCTTGGGATGGTAGTGGGTTAGCTTCTTTCTGGGTTCTGGGACTGGCTCAGCTTCTCTGCCCCCAGGAGCTTGGGATGGCAGCAGGGGAGCTTCCTTCCAGGTGCTTGGACCAGCTCACCTTCTCTGCCCTAGGAACCTGGGATGATGGCAGGGGAACTTCCTTCTGGTTGCTGGGACCGACTCCGCTTCTCTGCCCTAGGACCCTGGGATGGTGTCAGGAGAGCTTCCTTCTGGGTGCTGGGACTGGCTCACCTTCTCTGCCTTAGGAGCCTGAGATGGTGGCCCTAACTTCAAACTTTGAAGTGTACTTACTAAAATTGAAAAAGAGTTAGCCGACAATGAACAACAGAGACATAAAATTTCCAACTTTCAGAGTAGAATAAAAAAAAGAAAATAGATTCTTAATCAGTCTAAATTATGCCATGAAAGAAAGGAGAAAATAATAGGGGAAATGACAAAGAGAAAGCCCATAATTCAGTACTGTGTATAAATTAAAATATATAAGTAATATAAGTGAATGTGAAAAGACTAAAAGGTCCACATTGAAAATAAAGATTGTTATTGTTTTAAGAGGACCAAGAACTCCAGGTATATGCTAATTATAAGACAAACTTCTGAAACAAAATGTCATTTAGAACATTAAAGTCACTGGAAGAAAACATACATACACCAAAAAAATCTTATCTAAAGAGAACCAGAAAAATGATGTAAATATTTTGTTACTATTTGACAAAATAGACTTGAGATCAACAGAATAAGAATAATGACTCTTGAGGTCATTATAATTCCAAATGAAGTATGCTCTTAATAACATAAGGCCATAATGCACGTAAAGCAAAAAGTGACAAAAAAGAAGATATTAACAAATTTATCACCATAGTGGGAAAGTCTAGCAAATCTGTCTCAATAACTGATAGACTAAGCTGACATGATTCTGAAAAATAAAGATGTGAATGGCATCAAATAGAAAGCTTCAATAAATGAAAATATATAGAATATTATGTTCAAAATTTGTGTATATGAATTAAATGACATTAATACTTAACATTTTTTTCTAAACCATCTTCTAATGTTCACACATAGAACACTGAAAGTACTAAGGTATGTTTTCTTAAATAGAAGGTGGTTGTGCTGAGAAAATGACACAATAATGCACCACACATGCACACACACCCTGATGCCCATAACTCAATGGAAAAAAAAGCCTATAAACAATATTGAGTAAATATATAAGTTTTTGTGGTTGTTGATCATGTCATACTCCAATTTGTTGCTCAATTTTATACCTGAACACCTACACAAGAGAATAAATTTAGTCTATTTATGAATTCACTCAAGTAGTGAGTTGATATATTTCTAGGGAACCATGCTTGCTTTTCCAGATATTTTCCAGGGCTATTTCTAAGTACTAAAGTAAATCCCTAAGGAATAAATAATCATGCTGATGCCTTATATTTATTCATAGCAACTGTATTTTTCTCAGAGCACAAGTAATGTAAAAATACTGGTTACTAAAGTTAATGAATATCACAAAACATTTGTGATATACCTAAATGATCACTTCAGGCATGATACCTGTTCAGAAGAAACAGGTGTAAACAAAGAAATACTAGTCCCTAGAGGTTCTCCAGGCAAAGGGAGCATACAAGGTCAGGTAAGTGTAGGAAATGACATGTTAAATCATGAAGACTCAGAAGCTGTTTGAAGAAAACTATTTGAAGAGAAGTACTGGTTAATGAAAGATGTGGTTCATGGTAGTGACATGATGATGAATAAGACTCTGTAGTTCTCACTCTTACTGTGCTGAAACTGATGGAGATAGGCATGAAATATATCAATACCTACAATCTTAATTAAAATTTGCAATAGATGCTATGAAGGGAAATCCCACAGTGCCATGATAGAAGATAACTAGAGGGATAAAGGAATCTATTTCTTATTGAGTGATCAGTCAAACCCAAGTCAGCTCTGAGAAGGGAACAATTAAAGTCAGCACTGAGGAAAATCACACTAAGAGAGCACCCCCAGTGTATAGATTCTGGGACAGCAAGGAAGCAATATGTGGAGGTAATGATAGGACGCTGGTGTTGCCTACTAAGTGACAGTGCCATGACGCAGAACTGGAACATCAGTCTGTAGACTGGGCAGAACCAAATTAAGGAGTTTAAATTTTATTCTACATATAATGGGAAGACCTTGAAGGATTTCAAAATTGGGATGTGCCATGGTCCATTTCTGTTTTTCAAAGAACACCCAATTGCCTTTGCTAATGGAGTAGACAAGGACAAATGAGGAAGACAGGAGGCAGGGGAGCAGAAACAACAGTAGATAACATGAACTCTGATGCTGGCCAGATATTTTAAAGTGCTGTGTCATCACTTTCCAAGCTGCTCTTGTACCTAGATAGCCAAGTGAAGGAACTCCATAAAATATACCCATAAAGGGGGTCTCTTGCAGTACTCCACTTAGCTAAGGAACCCATGAAATTAAAATGACCAATCAACTGGCAACTGGCTCAATAGCAAAAACTAATTTTAGAGATGTTCAAAAAGTGATCCATTAAGATGAATTTACCAGTTCAGATCATCTACTTATTTAAACATGAGACTTCTGAAAAGCCCTTTTAAGGGTATGCTTCTCCAGGAAACAAAGCCTCTTTTAAGCAACTGGCTTTGAAGTGTGTGGTGGTGGGGGGGGTGCTTGCCACCATTTTAACATAGAGAAATTAATGAAAATTGTCTCGTACATATTACTTTCTTATCTAAAAATGATCAACTACTCTGCAGAAATATAGAAATATAGAAAATACGTCATACTATTAAATACATTAATCAGTACCATTTTTGTTTGAGACAAAAGAAACAAGTAACATCAATGAAAGAGATTGCCAGACTATTATAATTGTCTAGTTTAAAATCAAAGGTAGATTTTATTAATTTATTAATTAATACAATATGGAGCAAATATAATAAATAGCTACTATAGTAGATGTAGTAGAAATGATAAACCAATCTTATACAAATAACTGATGTGGTTAAACAGATTCAAGAACTTTAAATCTTGAAAGTTAGTAAGAAGTCTAGAATTTATATAGACCTAGTTACCTATCTAATTATGAAGTGAAACTTCTAAGGTTTTTTTGCTTTTCTTTTCCTTTTTGAGCAGAAGAGTACAATAGGTCCTTTTCCAAATCCTTTTGCTTACATAGCAACTCCAAGCTTCCTTAGTCTTCTGCCTACTTAGATATGAGTAGCTACTGATCTTCTCCTAGCAAGAGGATCATATAGTTTATTGATTGATTTACAAGATACCTCCAGACCAGCTCAGAGGAACTATCAAGAATTCCTGAGTTACAATATTTTGTCACGACACACAGTGCTCATTTCGTCAGTGCCAACAAGGGGAAAACTTAACAGTGGTTCATGCCCTCCCAAATAATGACATCTTCCTGGTAAATGTCTTATACAAGAAACTTGAAAACCCTTCATATTATCTTGCAACTGAGGCTTGAAAAAGAACTATAAAAAAATTTCTTAATGGAAACTGGTTTTTAAGACAAGATGCCTTTTATTTGTCTTTTATCTTTTTTACCTTTTTCTATACTTCAGATGAAAAACCAGCAGAATGATGAAACAGAAACACATAATAACAAGTAGATCTACATGGAATTATGAATATCTGTGCACTTCAGTTTTTAGTATCCAATTATTTTTAATAAAAGAGTAGTTAATTGCCATGAAATTCTATTTATAGAAATGCCTGTTAAAATATTTCATTAGTTTTTATGGACTCGTGGAGGGTATCTCTATACCTAATACATTAATTTACAAACAATTTCCATCACTTTTAACAAAAAATTTAAAAATTAGGCTATGGGTTTTGTAACATTTACATTATGTACTAAGTGCATTAACAGAAAAGGAAGACAATCATAACTATTCCTTAAAGAATATACTAGAGCTATATAATGCAAAGAATAAGATTTGTTTAATTTGTATCTAAAAATTCAGTAAAATGTGTCTACCTTTCATGATAAACTAATGAAGAACACCATTCAATAAGAGAAAAATCAACTCAGTAGGTAAATAAAGTAACAATGTAATTAATCATTCATTGGCTATGAATTCACAGGTAGAAATCAGATTTGAAATTCCCCTTGACAAATATTTCCTAATTAGGATTTATGGAAAAGTGGTAGAAACTAGCATTTTTAAAATGTAAAAACCCCAACTTTCAGTAAACTGCCTAAGCTTATGTATTCCACTAAGGAGTACAGATAACCCTAGTTACACTGAGAAAGCAATTTGCATAAATAGTACACTCCAGTTTGAAGCATGAAAAAAATGAAGGGAAGGTTAAAAGCAGGGAAATTATGAAAATATTGTAGAGCTTAAAAATTGTTGATTATCCATTAAAGTGCAGAAATTTCACTAGCAAGATTAATGACAATTTACTGAAATCATTAAACCTTTACAATTTTTGAGTAAAAGTCTCTCCTATTCTACAGCCACTTTCCTGAGAAGAATATTTTAGGTCACTGCCTAAAATGAAAAACAGGAAATATGTAGGAAGGCAATGTCATTTCTACCTGTTTTTCATGCATTTTAATTTATTTTTCTTTACTGTGTATTAATTTGGTGGTTATACTCTAATTAATATTAGCAGACATCAGTGGACAGGTACAGAAAAAACCTGGAGCAAAGGTCTCTATAATTCAGAGTCAGTTTTCAAAGCATTAGATAATTAGTAAAACTTACTCATAGAATTGTGAAGAGTGGCTTAATGTCTGTCAGGCTAAGGGAACAAATTTATTTTGCTAACACAATTAGTGCTGTATTAAAAGAATACACCAACTTCTTAGTTGAAAAGCAGGTATTATTCCATTTTTCTAATGAGAAAAAGCACATAAGAAGAAGAAAGAAATATCTTTATCTGTTGGATTACATATTTTTTTGCTCCAAGCAGTAACTTAAATGCATTTACCATAATTAAAAAATGAAATGAATCAACATTGAAGCAATAAAATAGTATTAACAAAAGAAAATAAAACAGCATTGATGACTAGTGTGGACATCTCATTTTTTATGGTCACACCCTATACCCTTTGGCTCACCATCAGTTTAAATACCACACACACAAACATTTTTCCTATTACTCAAATTCCTCTTCCTATAGGAATTCTTTGGCATATGATGAGGTTTACAAAGAGCTGACCATGCTGTTCCCACTCAAACCACAAGAGTGGGAGCCTTCAAGTACTAGGAATCCCACTGATCCCAGCCATCCTCATCAGATAACTCCTTGGAATTTTTCTACCAGAGCTATATGGAAAAGTGTATTCCTTCTCTAGGAATTTCCAGTCTGGTATGATGTGTGTATGGATTGCTGTTGGTCATCGTATGACCAAGTAAAAAGAAAAGAACATGTTTGATTTCCTGGTGAGAATCTAAGAAATTATACCAAGAGCACCATTATTAGTTCTAGAATACATGGCTAAGGAAAGGCTGAACTGGCAGTATACAGGGTGGTCATATGGATTTTTAGAATGCTGTTTTTAGGGATATAAAAATTGTGCCAAGACGCCACTTCGGGCTTCTCACAACCTGACAAGGCTGAGACCTGCCCAGGTAGACTAGCCTTATCTTCTGTGGAAAGACAAAAACAAATAAACCAACAAAAAACTAAAGAGACTTCAGAAGTCATCCCCACTTAGCATATTCCAATCCAGTGTTTCTTGACAACTTTTTGAAAAAGTATTCCTTCATCACAGTAAAATACAGTTTCTTGAAGATTTAGCTATTAGATTGTTTACCTCTATCAAACCTAAAACACAGCCATAGATAGACAGGGAAAGGAAATTGGTTTCCACAGGAAAAGGAATTTCACCTCAAAAGGCTATTGGTAGTAAGACTAACAATAGGTTTCCTACGTGTTTCTGACACTTCCAGGAAGGGAATTAACCATCCTGTCTGCCATTGCCAGGGATTCCCCTGATCAAGTAGAGAATAACATCCACTCACCCACCTTTATTCTTCCACATACTACTCTCCTGCTAGAATTATCCTCATTTTTGTTGTAACTTCTTTTTAATAGGAAAAACATATAATGAGAAGACAAATATCTTTATCTGTTGAATTCGATTTTTTTTGTTCTGAGGCCCAATTTAATGCTCAGAAATGTCTCTGTCACCAAGTAGAGCTCATTGCTTTGGCCCAGGCTCCTGCAGCATTGCCATCACCTTCGTTTTAACCTATTTCTTCCCTCTGTGTATTGTCATTCATCAGGTCTCCCACCTCCCTTACAAGACTGTAAGTGCCTTGAAAGTATTGTGCCATCTTCGTGTGCCTCCCTAGCTTCTTGCCCAGGATTTCCAGATAATAGGCACTCAATTTATATTAGTTGAATGAGTTATCTTTGTAAATATATTTTTTAATTAATAGAATATGATAATCAACAGGCCATATGCAAAACAATGAAAAATCTATCTGTCATATAAAACTGTTAGATATAGAATGGGGTTTCGTATAGCTTTTAGTCCTGGGCCATCTTAGTGGAGCTTTTTCTCTTCAAATGTTCAAGATGCCTCGGAGCCCTATAAATGATAATCACTAAATATGATACCACTGATAATTACCCATGAATAATAGAAACATTGGCAGCAATTAAAAATAATAGATTATGGAAATTAAACTGAAGAAACCAATAGGTAGAAAAAGTAAGTAATATCAAACTCTCTGACTTGATTTAAATTTACATTCCCATTATATAGTCCTACTGAGCCTTTGTCACCTGGTTTTAGTGAGCATCTATGTACCTGCTGACTTTGACTAACCTGTGGTATCTTTCACATGCCATAGACCAAAGAATGTTAATCCCCTGGTCAGAATAGTGGATAATCTATTTATTTCTTAAATCAAGGCTTTCATTTGTCTTTTTATCAAGCTAACATGATATTTGAAAAAAGAACATTAAATTCTAATTCTGACTAGAAAATTGAAGCAGAAAAAATAACTGCGAACATATAAATGTTATTCTGCAAAAATAAAATTCCTGTAAATTCCAAATATTGAGTATGAACCAAAAAAAGTTCACTTGCCATAGGCATTGCCATACAACCTGACAATTTATGAATTGATTTATAATGACCTGTAACAGCCTTCAGTTTAACGTACATACTACAAACAGAAGGTAAACATTGTCTAAGATGATCACCTTAAAAAATCATAGACACCAAAATATTCAGTGCTCAGGAGTCCTTTAATGATTTTACCTAAGTCAGTAATGAAGATCTATAATATTTTCCTGTAATTCCACAATGCTGAGAATCTTTGCACTAGGTATCCTTGGTGGTAGCGTGACAGTAAGACAAACATTAAGAACTGTATTTTAGTTTTTCAATCCAGGAAGCAGAATAGATGAAGTGATTAGAGCATTTAAATGTACCGGGCAGGGTTGCTTGACATTCATTTGAAACGGTTGCAGTTCTGAGGTACCTAATGCTATGTTAATCTTTCTCTGGGAAAACATTGCTCTGCGTGCAGTATTTTTGGAGCTCTGAATTTGTCATTTCAAACAAAAAGTAGCAAAAAGAAATGTTGTGATATTGGAACTAGCCATTGTTTGAATGAATTTGAACAACTAAATACTTCTCTAAATTACAGAGACCAGACTCTGTAGTGCAAGGAAAATAGCACTTTGAACTGACATCCTAGTGGCTTGAGGTGAATAAGATGAAAATCAAAGAACTGCTTCTAAGAATCACTGAAACTTCACTGTTAATCTACTTTAGAGAGAACAGGAATAGTTAGAAAATAATAAGCACTGATTTCATGAAAAGTATTTCAAGCAAAATTTATTGATCAAATGCAGAAAACTAATTAATTCTTAGAACTAAAGAAAAAGAAGAAAGTTGGTCATTTTATGATGCCTTCAGTGTTTATTTTCAGAGAGAATCTAATCAGACACTTAATAATATAAAAATTATAAATATCTTGACTTCTGTTTTTGCAGAAGCCATAGGTGTGAAAAAAATAGGAGTAATATGATTGGAAATTCAACAATTAAGTGGAAAAAAGTGTATTTCCTGAGGCAAATTACAGCTACACAGGACTGGCAGAGATCAGCTGCCTGAGACTTGATCCGCTTTGTTCTGCCCAGGAGATCCAGAGGGGTGTGGGAGGGAGATCTTTCTAATTCAGAGATAAAGAAACTCAATCCCTGCTGCTCCTCAACATTTGTAGGGTTTTTTCCCACTCTTTACATTTTCCATGTGACATACTCCTTTGTACACATAGACTTTTCAAAAATCCAAAATCTGAATGAAGATGTGAGCTTACTCATTTTTATTATTTCCATGCATGACTCCACACGATCTACTGATTCTCAGTGGCCTAGGCTCTAGTCACAGAAAATGACAAACCCTTTCAACACTCAGATCCCAAATTGACAAATGGGGACCTTCCTTATTTCCTAAAGTTAAAATAGCGTCTCGGTATCCTCTGTCCTATCTCTTCATAGTTTCTCAGGCACCCTCGCTAAGGAGCATTCCTATTTCAGCCTTCCCTTTATCAGAACATTTTCGTATCTTAAAATGATTTTCCTTGCCTCCAATTTTTGGCCCAGAGATCACCCTAACACTCTTTCCCACTTGGTGATGGTGTTTTTCAAAAGATTGTCCTCTATTAGCAGTCTTACCTGATTCTAGAGATCATTCTGATGTTGCTGGAGGTTGGAAAAACGTCTTCATGGATGGAATCATATGGAATGACTACAATGGCTACAGGAGTATAAATGAAACCTCACAAGTCAAAGTATGGGGGCATAAACGAACACAGCCTGGCCAGAGGGAAGGGTCTACATTTCCCTGGTGCAAGATGGGGGTGAAGACGAGGACTAGAAATACAGGTATAGAAGCATGGTCATGAATTGAACACCTTTGCAAGGTAGGTTTGGACTGGCATCACTACATAGTTCAACTTACATTTTAGAATAACTCTTCATCGCAGTTTTGTCTCAAGGGCACTGAAAGAAGACAGTCTAGTTCCAATTCTGGCTGTATAACCTCTGCATGACTTTGAACATTTTATTGAATGTCTCTGTGCCTCGATTCTTTTATATGTTTAGTAGAAACATTAATATAAATACTGCAGTTGTAGACATTAAAACAGATTGCAATCCTTTAGCATATATCCTTGTATATAGTAAGAATAAATATCAGCAGCTATCCACTGTTATTCTATTTTTCAATATTTACTCCTAAAGTATGAAAAAATTTTGTGCATAATTCTTTTGTGTATAAACAGGGCTCACAGCAGCACCACTTGCACTTACAAAAAGATGGAATAAGGGAGGAAAGCAAAAGAGAAATTAAATTTTTAAATTTATATTTTAGTTTATTTGTTGCCAAAACACAATAACATGGCTGCCAAGTTCAACAAGTATATTTGGAATGGTATGAAAACAGTGTACACAAAGGGCATAACATTCCCTTTGCAAGGGGAGAGAGGATGGTACAAACCCTGACAGAAGGAACATACTGTCCCAAAGGCAATCAAGGTCAATGTCTGAGCACTTGGAGGACAGAGGCAATCTTCCTTGAGGACAGCTGAAGTGTAATGAGAGGCCCCTACAAGTCCATGTGAAGAGCATGCTCTTTCAAGGGCTTTGTAAACCTGAGTGTCTCTCAAGGGATAGCTGTCTTATAATTGTACAAGATACCAAACAAGGAAGGAAGCATTAGGGAGGGGGACAGAGCTTCTTCCAAACTATGTTCAAGTAAGGTTACACTAAAAAGAAAATCTAACATAAGTTCAATGGAAAGGTGAATAATAAATACATACAGTATGATGTAAGATCATAATAGAAGAAATTACTATAAAATACTTTAAATAGTGGAAGGACAGCTACTCTGACAAGGCTGAAAATAATCAGAGTTCTATGTTAGTCATACCTATTAAGCAAAAATTAACAATGTTTAAACATTCCTCTGACCAATTCAAGGTAGTGTATCTCATTAATATCGGAAATTGAATTCCAAGAGTACCGCTTATTCGATTAAAAAAATGTGTAACTATTTCATTGAATAAGTGAGCCTCATATGTGGGGAATAAGTAGATATGGCTTTATTCTTTACTTTACTGCTTTATCATGAATTCAGCTGACTCTCCATATGGCCACTCTGAGATGTTAGCGAGTCATCTCTTTCTATAGATGTTAACAAGTCATTCAAGTATAACACAAAGCCTCACTATTATGTAATTCAAGTTTAGGGATGTTTTTCTCCCTTTCCAGCTCAGTTCTACTTCATATTGGCAGAAAGAAAAATTCTGATATTACTAGGTTCAGATGGCTTGACCAAACTTAAACAGCAGGCTTATTTCTTTTTCATGGAAAATGTAGAGGTAGGGAGTCCAAGGGTGGTACTACATGGTCATCAGGGACTCAAAACTTCTCCCAGGTTATCCATCATCCTCAGCCTGTGACTTCCACCTCAATTTACTATGACTGAAAAAAACTTCTCCTGACAAGAGCAGCAAGATATAAAGAAAGTTCTGCCCCTTCTCTAAGCACAGTGCTCAGAAGTTACGAATAATATTACAGCCACTCAAGTCAAAACTTGAGCACGTGACCTTTCTTAGCACCAAGAAAATTAAGAAGCATGTGGGGACAACCATGTGGCCAGTTAAAAATTATGTAATTATACAATTATGTCATTCATCATCAAAAAAAAGGAAAACATAGATTTGGGAAAGCAGCTAGAGTTCTTGGACACAGCACGTTGGCTTTTTTGCACATTTTCTGCCCTAGCTTCCACTCTTCTTCCCCACACCTGAATGACACTCTTTCTTCTGGGTTACAGCACGTGAAGAAAAAGAAGAGGCAGGAACCGATCAGTTGACATGTGGATCTGCAATTTAACATTGGTGCCTTTATGAAGAAAATGCTCAGTATTGACTTTTCCTCTTTGGGGTGCTTTTGTGGGTTCCAGTTAACATAGGGGAAGTAATCTGCAGGTTAAAACACACTGTTTTCAGCTTGCTAGAGTGGGTGTTACCTTTTCTAGCTGGCTGTGAAAAAGCTCACTTCATTTCTGAACTTGTGACCACCCTCCCTACAGCAGACTCTGTGAGTGTAACATTCTGTAGATCTGTGTGGTGAGACTTCCTTTCAGGACAAGCCAAGGCCAGCTCCTTTCTGTGTGGCCCATGTCAGGAAAACAGAACTAGTGCATTTCCGGGGTGAGCTCCCACACACTGGTCCTTCTCTCCCCACTCTGCTGTCAGCAGGTGCCCAGTCACTCAGCACTGGGCTTTCCTAACACATGGATCAGACTCTGCCTGCCTGAGCTTCTGGAACTCATAAGCAGGTCCACAGGGTGCTTTTTTCTAAAGGTCCCTTCTTTGACCTTGAAGTATCCTCCTACCATATGAACTGGGGAAAATAAATGAGAGCAGAGCTCTCCAACAGCACTCTCTCTAAAGAAATCCCTTGCTCATCAACCTTGCCTGCTCAGGAGTCTGTCTACTCTTCCTCTCTTTGCCTTATCAACTCCTACTTCTTTCCCCAGGAAACTGCTGCTCTCTTTTCTATCCCTCTAGATTCATTTGTATTTTCTAGAATTTAATATAAATCTGGATAGTTTCTACTAATTTTAGTCTAGCTTCTCTCACAATGTTTATGTTGTTAATCCATGTGCACTCTATATTAATATTTCATTTCTTTTTATTGTGCAATGGTTTAATGTATAAAAATACCAGATTTTGTTTGTACATTCATCAACAAATGCGTAATTTAAATGTTTCCAATTTTGGACTAATATGAATAATGCTAGGAGGAAAATTTCTGTACGAGTTTTTGTGTAGACATGCTTTCATTTCACATAAGTACATACCTAGTAGTTGAACAAATAGACCATATGATAAATGTATTATTAAATTGTTAAGAGGCTACCATTGTTAAGAAGTTTTTCAACATGGTATATTTCTGTACCTCTACCAGCAGTATTTGAGAACTTTAGTTCCTCTTCCAAAATTTGATTAAATCAAAACTTGATACAATCAGCATTTTTAATTCTAGCCATTCTAAAATTTAGTTTGGGTTTAGTTTGCCTTTGTCTGAGTTTAATTTATATTTGTCTAATGATTGAGGACAGTGGACAACTCGACCTGGCCTTACTTGCCATCTGTAATAGTTTCCTATGCTACTCTAACAAATTACCATGAATTTGATACTTTAAAACAACACAAGTTTATATTATACTTCAGAAGCCTTAAATGGATATTACTCAGCTAAAATCAGGTCATTAGCAGGGTTGCATTGCTTTCTGGATGCTTAAGGAGTGACTGTTTCCTTGTGTTTTCCAGCCTTTAGATCCTGCTCACTTTGCTTGGCTCATGGTCTCTCCTCTGCCTTCAAAGTCACTTGAGTCCAAACAAGTCATCCTCACATTGTATCTCTATGACACTGACTTTCTGTCCTTTTACTCATTAAAAAAAACAACTCATGATTATGTTGATCTCACCTGCAGAATCCAGGCTAATCTGTCTATCTTTACTTCAACTGATTAGCAAACTTAACTGCACCTGCTATCTTTTTGTGTGTGTGTGTGTGGTCCAAAGGACAGTTTATTTAAAACAAAAGTGGACAAGGTACAGGAAGAAATGAGGTAGTAGGTCATTGAGGTCATTTTAGGGCATTGAGGGTGATGTCCTCAAAAAGGGAATACAGGAAAAGAGTATGAGTCTCCTGGATTGAGTTCTCAAGAGAGTGGGATGTTATAAAAACATTAACCTGATTGCTTAGTCATTCTCTCACTTCCTGTACCAAGATACAGCCATGGGCCCCTCCCCAGAGCCTATATTATACTGCTTGGACTATCAACTTCCAAAACTGTGATCTTAATTAATTTTTCTTCATACTTAGCTTGATCCAGACATTATAACAACAAAAGGCTAATACACTGAGTTTAAAGACTAATACACTGAGTTTATATATATATATATATATATATATATATACACACACATATATATATATACACATATATACACACACACAGAGTCTGCCCAAAAAATATATGCACATTTCAAAAAAAATAAATGTCTGAAAGCTAATGGCCACCACTTTGAGCACTTCTTGTAATTGTAGAGGCCAAAATGGTAGCTTGTATTAATCTCAAGATATCTCAATAAGTTTGGTATTAAAATATTAATACAATTTTTCCTTTTCCTGAAGTATGTATACATTTTTGGTATACTGTACATATTTACACATATATACTATGTATATACATATATATATGAGATACAATTCTTCTATCCAATGTGTGATGATCAGTCTGTAGCCCATCTTTTCATTTCTTTATAAGTGGCCTTCAAAGACCATAAGTTTTAAATGCTGATGGAGCTCAATTTATTCTTTAATGGATCATGATTTTGGTGTTATATTTAAGAAATATTTGCTTAACTAAAAATTGTAAATATTTTTTCTCTTAGGTTTTCTTATACCATATTTAGAGTTTTACCATTTACATTTAGTTCTGTAACTCATTTGAGTTCATTTTTGTATGTGCCAAGAAGCATAGATTCAACTTCATATTTTTACAGATGGATACCCAATTGTTCTAATACAAGTTGTTGACAAGGCAATCTTTTATTATTAAATTGCCTTTGCTCCTTCATCAAAATTCAATGTATGGCTCTAATTCTGTGCCATCTGTTTTGTTTGATTGATCTATTTATCTCTTTTTAAGTAAATACCACACTGTCTTATTATTGTAACTTTAAGATTTGAAACCAAGTGGTATAAACCCTTCAATTTTATTTTTTCATTTTCAAAGTTTGGCTACCCTAGAACCTTGAAATTTCCATATGAATTTCACAAGCAGATTGTCAATTTCTTAATTTAGAAAAATGAAATTGGATTTTACGTTTGGATTTCAATTTGGACAGCAATGACATTTTAATATTGGGTGTTTGAATCCAAGTATCTCTCTTATTTAGATTTTATTTCATTTTTCTTAACAATGTTTTGAATTTTTCAGTATACAGGTTTAACATATCTTTTGAGACATCTCTAACACTTTGCTTTATGCTATTGTAAAATGTTATAAAATTTCAAGTTCTGTTTGTTCATTGCTAACACAAATCTAATTAAATTCCATTTTATGCTCATTTATGCATTATGCATTTTCAGTCTTTTTTCTATTTTCCATCTTTTGATAATTTTTTTTTCTTGGTCTGTAAGTTCATTCTGTTTTTCTTCTGCAGTCTAATAAGTTATTAATTCTATTCAATGTATTTTTCATCTTAGACATTTACATTTTTTTCTCTGGGAGTGCAATTCTGATCTTTTTCATACCTTCATGTCTCTTCATCACTTTTCCTTTACATTGAAAATGTCAAATATAGCAACAATAATTATTTTCATATCCTCACCTATAATTCTATTATCTGTGCCACTTCTGGGACATGTCTCTATTGAGTTATGTTTGTCCTAACAATAAATAATATTTTCCTGATCCTTTCCATGCCCAGAAACTTTTATTAGATATCAGAGATTACAAATTTTTACCTTTTTATATGTTGCATGTTTTGTACTCTTGTTAATATTCTTTGATTTTCTTCTGAGTAGCAGTGAAATTAGTTGGAATAGTTTGATTCTTTCATGCTTTCAAGCTTTGTACTGTAGGGAGAGTCCAGGGCTACTGTTACCCCACTATTGAAACAATATCAAAGTATTCTATCCAGTACCCCATGAATTATGACATTTCCCAATATACTGTACCTAGTGGTACAGAAACTGTTTCCACCCATGTGTAATCCTCTCAGTCCATTCACCTTGTTTGAGTGATTTTATTCCTGGCCATACAAGTTTCATACTTCCAAATACTGGTGTGTGCTCACTTGAAGACTTGAGAGGTACCCTCTGCAGATCTTCAGAGTTCTCTCTCTGTCTCCAGTCTGTCTTCTCTAGAGCTCCACCTTTGGCCTCAGAGATTCACAGTTCCAAATCCTCAACTCAGAGACAGCTGGGCTCTTAACTAGGTTCTTTTTCCTGTGCTGTAACTGGGAAGTTTTCTCCATGCAGTAATTGTAGTAGTTGTAAGATTCATCTTTGTTTCCTGTCTCTTAGCAACCACTGTCCATTACTGCCTGATGGCCAAAGACATGAAAACTACTGTTATGCATATTTTGTCAAAAATTTTTTGTGCCAAGCAGGAGCATTTTGATAGGTAGAATTCTGGGATGCCCTGCTTAGGATTCCCAGCCTTTCAACTACCCTTGCTTTTTCTTAGTTCTGCAAATCAAACTCTAATCTAAGCAATGCTGTGAAGGGACTTTGCAGGTATAATTAAAGTCCAAATTAGATGAATTTAATAGAGTGATGGTATGAGCAGCCATGACCTAATCACATAAGTCCTTTAAAAGCAAACTTTTTTTCTCCAGCTGGTTGCAGAAGAGGACTGCAGAGATATTCAAAGCATGAGGAGGATTCAATATGCCATTACTGAGTTTAACTGGAGTGAGACATACAGCATAATGGACAATGTGGATGGGCTAATGGTTCCCAACCTACAGATAGAAAGAAGACAAGGCGCACAATCCTACATGGCAGTGAAATGGACTCTACCAGCAGGTGAACTTGGAAGAAGACCCTTGGTTTCCAAGACAGTACCACAGCCTCAGTTAACACTTTGATTTCAGCCTAGTGAGACACTAATGGGGAATCTAGACTTTAATGCCTACATTTTTTGCTTACATACCTCTGATATATTTATGTTATTTTAAGCCACTAAGTTTATGATAATTTCTTTGTAGCTACAGAAAATTAAGGCAAGGAAAAGTCCCATCTAGGTTATTCCATCTTTCTCAAAAGCAGAATTCCACTACCTTAAAATAAACTCTTTGTAATATCTTATAACAACTGTTTGTAAGACTATTTCTGGCATAAGAAAATACTTTTTAGACTTTGAAAAACTAGTAAAAATACATGTCATATATATTGGCTTCCTGTGACTATTGTAACAAATTTCCATGCACTAGATGGCTTAAAACACCATAAATGTATATCCTTTAATTATAAAGATTACAGATTATCCATGATCTGAGACGTTAAACTCATAAAGTAATAGTGCCTACTTAACCATAAACCAGATAGAGAAAGGTAACAATCAGAGAGGTAGCCACCTGCCATGCTTGGATCAGTGACCTGGTGAAGTCTGCCACTAGGAAAGAGAGGCTTTACACCCAGAACAGTTCTCATTGAATCCATCTTCACTCTCGCTCTAACACTCCCAACTTATACCTGTCCTCCTAGACTAATTACCAGTTGAAACCTCTTTTTATCTTCAAAAGTTCCCAGTTTGACCATTATGTGACCATGAGAAAACTGAGACTACTATCTAAGCTTTCTGAACAAAATACTAAAAAACACACTGTTCAAAGCACATATAAATGAATTTTCTTTTCCACACATAATAGCTCAGGGAACATAGGTGGTCCCAGCTCAAAAAAGTCATTCCTAGACCCTGGATGGCCTATTTAATTCTTCAATTCATAACACCCCCAGTTTGGTTTGCCATTTTTAACTATCAAGAAAAGAAAAGGAGAAGAAATCAGCGTAGGCATCTTAATTAGTTGAACCAGGTATTGGACTCAACACTCAGCTCACAGGATGAAGTTAAAAATTTAATAATAGGTTCAACCACACCAGCAAGAAAGGATAAAGAAGTTGAGAAGTCAACTAGAAGATTTTGCTACAGAGGGCTAACTTCACTAATTCAGTTTCCTCCTTCTTTTCTCCTACGCTGTAACAAAGTAACCACAAAACATGCATTTTAACCAGTGGTACTATCATAAAAGAGATTCCTGTTTAGGTATGCAGATAGTAGATCAAATTTGTGAACATACAATAACCATAAAACATAAAATGAAAATCGATGTATTTTACACCTTGTCTCTAGCTTTGTGAATAAGTTTCAAACTCACTTTTGTTATGCTTTACTTCAGAATTCACTGATTTGAACAATTGAGAGACACAGTAGAAAATCAATAATCAATGTGAACTTCTTTCTCCTTAATAATAAAACAGAGACTTTGACATAAACTTACAGATGTTAAATGAGTAAAAACAATAGTAAATTTTAAGGCTTATTGCTAAAATAGAAGGAAAATCATAATAAATTCTCCAATGCCAACAATGAAAAGGTCAAATCTGACACAAAAATATTGCCCCCCCAAATCCCTTGAATGAAAATAGATTCTGATGTAAACAAAATCTATTTCAACTAATTTAGTTGTGAAATTGAATTATCAGAAAGATAAATCAAATAGTTTGTAGTAATTGAATATAAAATAACTATTATACTAAAGGTTTACATACATACATCATTATGCAATTATAAACAAGTGGGAAATAAGATGATATATTTTAATTAGATCAATACCTCACAAACCTCTAAACACAAAAATGAAAGACATATCGGCCAAATAAGGTACAGAGAGACCTTCAGTGCATGGAATCTAGATTCTTAGTTTTGAATATGGCTGTTTGCCCTGCTACCTCGTGGATGGGGTCTTGCTCCTCCTCCCACCTCTAGACTCACTGTGAGTGTGGTTACACTTTTGTAGTTCAAAGAATGGAATAAGCCATCCAAATTGGATTACAATTACCAGAAATAATGATCTATTAAAATTAGGAATTTACTGGCACTTAATAGCTTTTTCTTGATGTAATGAGAGGAATTATTTAATAAGTAATTAATTATATATACACTGGATTTGATTCCTGTATCATCCTTGGTGTCAATCCTTGAAATAAATGCTATAGAAGATTACCAGCATCTCATTTTTGCTTATATTCCTGTCATTTTTTCAATGTATTTCTTGCCTTTTTTTCTTCAGTTTAAATCTGTGATTAGGCCACAATATGACCATGCCTTCTTGTTACATTGTTGTTGTTTTGTTCTGTATTACTTTTCTTTGTTCTCCACTCAAGTGAATGATTAGGCAACAAGTTGATCACTCAAACTATCCCTTCAAGTCCCCACACCTTTTATTTTTGTATCTTAACTACTTCTAATTGATTCATTACAAACATATACTTTCTGTTCCAAAAACCTGTGTGAAACTGAGACAATGTTACTCAAACAGGAACTTGATGAAATGCTGATTGTATTTCAGTTGGTGTGGAATGAGGTCCATAATTTTGCACTTTTTCCCAATTTTGGAAGTCAAACCAAGCACTTTGTACATGCTAGCCAAGTACTCTACCACTTAGCCACATGCCCAGTTCCCCAAAATTAACTTTTAGAAAGTCCCTCATTTCTACCATGTCCCTTGAAAAAAATCTCGAAGTGTTTTTTCACAGAAAAAAAATATAGAAAGTACAGATAATAATCTTTCAACAATAAAGGAAAGATTTGGTAGATTAAAAGCTTTAAGTTTTGATATTGGACAAGAATTTTATATAACAAATGTTAAATTCTTTAGTCACTTTGGAAATGAAATTGTTGTGGTGGCCAGTAACTTAGAAATTCTCTGTCCTGGTTGACTCCTTTGAGTAGTACTAAGATACTGTACAATGAACTTTATTCCCAAACCTTTAAACAGACATAATTAGCTCCAACCAGTAATCTGAGGAATGGTGAATGAAGTTTCATCAGCTATGTGTCTTTCATATATGCCATGAGCTATAGTTAAAATTGCTGGACTTTTATTCATTCGCACTAATTCAGACAATTTACTCCCTGCACATATGTAGTAAGTTCTTTAAAGTACATAAACCATGATTATTCTAAACTTATGAAAGGCTATAAAAAGATAAAAGTGTTTCATGTTGGAAGATGAAACTAAGTAACAGAATTACTTCATATATTTAAAGAATTTTTCCATAACAATTTCTCTGGGTTTCTGGAAGGTTTAATATTTTTACTGCAAAACAACCTAAATACTCCATAAGAAATAGCATTTCTGGGCCAGGGATTCAGCTCAGTGGTTAAGGCACCTACCTCACGAGCACAAGGTCCTGAGTTTGATCCCCAGTACCCCCCCAAAAAAAGAAATAGCATTTCAAATTATATTTACAGGCAAAGACATATACTTATGTGCCCATTGGATCTGGCCACAGCAAACACAAATGGGAGCTTTTACAAATCGTGCCTCAGTTTAGATGATAACAACTGTGACTGTCTACCATGGCTGTCATCTTGCGTGACTTTTCTAACTGTATGGCTTGTGGGGTAGGCAGTATTTCCATGTACGTCAGTGTGATCTTCTCTTTGGCCCTTATTTTCTCTGAAAGTGTTTCAATGCTCTATTTGTATTTTGTTTTTGATTTTGTACTTTGTAGTTTGAATACAAAATAAGCATGAGCACAAATAGGCAAAAACATTGCTAAAACACAAAAATCAGGGAATACTACAAACTTTTTTAAATTTTCTGAAAAAAAATTATTTCCAAGCTGTTTATTTTTCCTTATATAAAATGAATTTATTTTTACTGATAACTTCGTTAGGAATGAAATGTGTAATATTTTCCATTAAAATTTATGAAACTATTTGTGTTAATTCAGTGGCTACTCACTATCGCAGTAGGATATTCAGGACTGAATTAAAGATTATTAAGTGAGAAGAAGGTGATAAATACAAATAAGGATGCCAGACAGATCCACTGCCTGTACCTCTGTAAGTATGTGGTTTACATGTATGTAAACAGGGTCATACCACCAAGCCCTTAATGTTTTTCCCTCACTTCTCAGCAAGGAAGCAATGTTTTTCAACAGAAAAACTATCTCTCAAACTATCAACTATCAAAATATTACTTCTCTGTTTAAAAATAATACCATGAATGATATTAACTATTATTCTTATGATTAGAGATCAATCAGGTATAATGGAAATGAAACTTACACAATCAGACAAATGAAATGTTTTAGAAAGGATGTACCACAGGTTGTCAAAATATAATTATGATGATGGGAATCTAAAATCAAAGAGATATTATGACACAATCAAAAACTATTTACAGAAGGTGTGGAACAAGTAATCCAATAATGACGATGATGGGGGCCGGGGATTTGGCTCAGTGGTGCCCGCACCTGCCTCTCAAGTGCAAGGTCCTAAGTTTGATATCCGGTACTACTAATAATAATAATAATGACAAGGATGATAATAATCCTCTATGTAAGGATACATAAAAAGATATTGAGGTCACTACAATTGGTATTTATCTCCAAATGGTACAAGATACAAGAAGTGAATTTCACAAACTAGAGAATACACAAGTCTGTGAAGACAGAAAAGAAAAGCCATGCTGATGATGAAAGACTATATTCATGCAGATAAAAGTTTTCCCCACATTAGCCACTATTTGACACTCAGTTCAACAATAAGGTCATTTTGAAAGTACAATTCCAAACACTAGATATGCCAATATGGTAATGAAATATATTGATCCTAGATAAGATGATATACATACTATTTGCATAAATCAATAATCCATTGTGATCCTAAAAAGTACACTAATTCAATGCATTGTAACATTTATTAATGAATAACTGAGGTTTTTAAGTGGAAAAATGTACCTATCTAGATTGAAAAGTCTAATTCATCTTCAAAAGGATGAGTCTTGAATGTACATATTTCACAGAAACTATAAAAATTATAGTATAGTATGGAAAAAGCTGAAATTAGCTCCCTACTGACAGCTTTCCTAATTAATGATCGATATCACAGGTGGTCGACTTGCCGTTATATAGACTAATCAGAATTCTACACTCAGACCTTCTTCTTCAGCTTCGACTATTTTTACCTCCAATTATCACTAGAGACTTTCTTAATTAGCCTCAGTGATGCTAGAAGACATTTTCTTTGGTTTAAAAAAAATATATATACACACATACAGGTGTGAAAGGTAAATGGTATAGCAAGAAATAGTAGAGATTCTGGAGCCCTTTTCTGAAGAGAGTGTAGGAATCTGTCTCTGAAGACTTTACATTAAGGCAGTGCCCAGGCCCACCCAGAGGTGAGAACTTGCTGAATAACCACACGTAGCTGGAGCAGGTCGGTCTCTCACTCTGAAGAGTACGGTTGCCCCATTTTGCTTCTCTCATCTCCTTTCACACAGGTTACTCCCCAAGAAGCCCACCCTAACCCCGTCTCAGCCCCATCTCAACATGCGATTGCACAGAGAATGCAAACAGCACCGCTGCTCTGGGTTTGGACGGAAGTGGATCCTGTGCTCATCATCCATTAGAGAGGATTCTGTTAACTGCTTCTATGATTCTAGCTGAATCCTGTCTGCCTAGAAGACTGTCATATCTGTTTTGAACAAAGCCCTTTATGGGAAGTCCAGTTGAGGTGTCCAAAGGCCTGAGGTCTTTACATCAAAAGACATGGGTTTTACAAATCTTGTTTGTGTGTTAAGAACTACTTGTTTGAAAAAGGATGAATGCAGGCTGACCCTTGCTCTCTCAACTGACCACTCCGTAAAGATGGAGAAAGCCATATGGGTGGGCCAAGACCTAGAGCATGCATTGAAAGAATTGGAAATGATAAATTTGACTTAAATACACAGGAGAAAGTCAGATTTTGAACCCAGTTGACCTAATTCTAAAGGTCATTTCCTTAAGCCTCTTTCCTTTTATGTAATACAGAAGAAGAAAATTATAAACATTAGCAGGGGGCATGTGACATTTCAATATATACATACATTAATGTTTGTACCAGGTAAACAAATGTCTTCAAAATTTATCATTTCTTTATGGAAAAATCACTCAGAATCCTACCTTGTAGCTTTTTGAAATACACAGTACATAATTATTATTTGTAGTCACCCCACTGAGCCATAGCACACCAGAACCTTTTGCTTTAAGTTCTCCCTGATCAACCTTCTCTCATCTCTCCCTTTTCCCTACTCTCTCCATTCCTGGTAACCACCATTCTACTCTCAACTTCTATCAGGTCAACTTTCTAGATTCCACATGAACTCCACCTTTCTATGCCTGGCTTATTTCACTTAGGGTAATAACCACCCTTCTACCCACAAATGATGGAATTTTATTTTTATGGCTGAGTGGTATTCCATTCTGCACATACATCACAGTTTCTTTATCCATTCATCAGTTAAGGGACATTTAGATGTTTTCCGTTTCCATTCCCTGAGTTGTGTACAGTGTTGCAATGAACCAGGGAGTAGAGAGGTCCCTTTGACATATTGATTTCATCTCCTTTAGATACATACCAGCATGGACTTGCTGGATTGTATGATAGCTCTAGTTTGAATCTTTTGGGAACTTTCATAGTGTTTTCTGTACTGATCACACTAATTTACATGCTCACCAAAAATGTGCAAGGGCTTCCTTTATTCACATCCTCACAAGCATGTGTTTCATCTTTTTGGGTTATAACCATTCTTCCCAGAGTGAGGGGATATCTTGTGGCTTGTATTTGCTTTCCGTGATGACTAATGACCTTGAGATTTTTTTCATATAAATTGGCTATCTATGTCTTTTCAGAAATGTTCATTTATGCCTACAGATAATTTGTTTGGTTTTTTTTTTTTTTGGTACCAGAGTTCAAACTCAGGACCTTGCCCTTGCACTTGCGAGGCAGGTGGCAGAACCACTGACCTAAATCCCCAGGCTTACAGATAATTTTTAATTGAGTTATGTCTGTTGTTGAATTTTTTAGGATCTTTGTGAATTTTGGATATTAATCCATGAGATGTATAATTTATTGCCCCATACTACAGATTGATTTTTTTCCCCTCTGTTAACTGATTTCTTGGCTATTAAGCAGCTTTTTTGACTTAGCGTAATTCCATCAGTCTATTTCTGGCTTTTCTTCCTGTGCTTTTGACGTTTTATACAAAAAAATCCATGCCAATTCCACTATCTTGAAGCATTTCCCCAATGTTTTCTTCTATTCGTTTCATAGTTTCAGGTCTTACATTTAAGCCTTTGATTGATTTTGAGGTGATTTTTGTTACACATGAGAGATAGAGATTTAATTTAATTCTTCTGCATATGGATACCTAATTTTCCAAGAAATCATTTACTGAAAAGACTACCTTTCTACAATGCATTTTCTTAGTATTTCTGCTGGAAATCAATTGACCAGAGATGCTTGGGTTTACTTCTAGCCTTTCTATTCTGTTCCCTTGGTCCATATGTCTGTTTTTATGTCAATACCATGCTATTTTAATTACCACAACTTTGCAGCATATTTTGCAGTCAGGTAATATTATGCCTTCTGCTATATTCTTTTAGCTCAAGATTATTTTGGCTATTCAGAGTTTTGTATATGTGTGTGTGTGTGTGTGTGTACATGTGCACTTCCATCCATGATATAATGTACTTGGTGAACTATTCTGAAGTATTCTATAACACCTTGATATATTTTTTACAACAAAAGATTTGGGAAAACTTGCTTATTGTGTCTCCTTTCTAAAAATTTATGGATACAATCCTATTCACTAGTCAAAGATGGTGGCACTTGCTTATAATCCTAGCACTCTGGAAAGCATGAGGATTACAAGTTTGAGGCCAGATGGGGCATCTTAGTGACACCCTACCTGAAAGTTTAAAAATTTAATAAGTCTGAGAGTTTAACTGAGTTTGAAGATCCTGGGTTCTATCCCTAGTAACACGCACATACACACATGCACACACACAGACACACACACAATCTATTCACTCATCAAGTTTCAGAAGGAAAACTTCCACCAATATCCTATTTAATTTATTTATTTAATTTATTTAAACAGGAACACTTATTTTTCAATGTAAAATAAGGTTTCTGAGAAACTCTACTTAAGGGAAAAGGACAATACATATTTTTAGATCCAACATTCTATGATTCTTTAATTGAAAAGTTTTGGATAAAGAGTCTCAGAAATATTTCTTTATGAATGAGGCTTTCCTGGCTTCTTTCAGAAGCCATCCATCTTCTTACAGAGCATACACTCCTATGGAAACAAGATTTTGGGTCACAGCCATTCCTAAGAAAGATTACCTACTTGCGTCTCACTGCCCTGAGTATGCAGAGATTCCTAAAGTGCCCTCATCCATGGTCTGCTCCTATATTGCCTATCCACCATTACCAAGCATTACTCTTCACATAAACCCTTTATGCAAAGAACTTGGCTCTTTACTATTCCTCTCATTACTATCTCTGTAGTTTTGTTTAAGTTTTGCCTTGACCTGAACGTCTTTCCCCAGAACTTGTGTGTTTGGTGCAGGTTCCTTTCTCTCCAAACTTTCCCTGGAAGTTCTAGACTATCTTGCTCTTTTACATATCCAATTGAACAAGCATTTGATGTTTCCAATGGGCCAAGTGCTCTGCTTGGAGGATCTGGGATGCGCCAAACATAAATAAAGTATTGGGAGGCATCCTCTCAACTAAGTGCTGCAGAAAAGGGAAGAGACCAGCATCTCAGGGGCACAGAACATGACAAATGGTAAAGAGAGGGATGTGGAAGATGTGACAGAATTGAAGCTAGTGTGGCCCTTGACAGAAAGGTGGGCTTTGCCTGCTACATAGTTAGGTGATCAGTGGCTGTGGCTCTGTTGTAGTGTCCAAGTCCAAGAACAGACAGAGTGAGAATGCCAGCTGCAGCCAGAATATGAAAGACTTCAAATAACATCCTAAAAAGGTCACTATTTTCTTTTGAGAAAATAATTTAAAGGAGCACCATCCACTTGTTACTGCTATTTTCAAGTATTATATCATATGATAGAAATCCACACGAGAATGGCTTCCATACATTTTGATTAATAATAGAATCCATTTATGGTAACGAACACTAAAATCAGTGATTCAAAAATATATAAAGTTATCTTCTCATCTAATCTTACTTGAGTTAGGAATGGATAATACCTGAGATTCAAGATATAGTTTCACTGATTCTTGGAGTTCGATGTATACTAAATACGTTTAGCTCCAATTATAACTACACTAATAAATCCAAGCCCATTAAAATGATGACCACTTGAAATCCATTCCATTTAGGTAGTGGCAAATGGGCAAAAACAACTATTATCCTGTCACTTCATATGTGCGGGGCAATGTGACTCTTTGCTAAATATCTTACCTAGTCCGTGTCTCGTAATTAGGTTTCATTTGGCCAGGGTACCATACACAGAATTAACTCCATCTAAAATATGAAGTAAACAACTATGCTGATCATAGAAGTGAGGAGCATTTTAGGAAGAGAACTGTCAATCAACTTGTACAAAGAGTGCATCAGAAAATGGAGTCGCACACTAATAGAGAAGTCATTGCAACAACAGAGTTTGATAAAAATCTAAAGGAGGGAAATAATGTTAGGAAGGCTGGGAAAGGATGGAGCAGATTTAAAAACTTTAAAGTGTTTTGTTAGGAAGTATATTGGGGAATTAATAAGACAGAGGAGTCAAAGTTACTTTCCAACTGTTAGGTCAGGCAACTGTGTGACCTAAAACTCTTTTTCTCTCCTGGACATCTACCAAACAGCACTAGATTTAAAACCAAGGGAAACCCTGAATAAACCCTTTTGTTTTGCTTGTTTTTAGTTCGTTGCTTTTATCATCAATTTTAAAGGTCACCTAGCTAAGCAAACTACACCAATAACCCAATAGTTTTGCTGTAGATGACACCTCTGATGGACAAGTCATGATGGCCACAGTTGTCTAAGTTGATCTTCAGGAATCTGGAGGTGCTCAAACTGTTTGAAACCACTGACCCTCCACTAGGCCTCCACAAGCATGTGATGGGTGACTTTTTCATGTCCAAGGGCCATATCCACCCTCAGAGCATGCTGACACCATTTTCTGCACTTGTATGCTAGGAGGAACCATGAGGGGATTTCATATGTGCAGATCATCTACTTCATTACTACTTTACCTCCAATCATCCTCTCCATGCCTCAGACCTTCCTCCTTATCTATTCCATAAATACCACCAAATTCTGTCGCCCGGTGGAGGGAGTTGAGAGTTGCCTTTCCATCTCTTCACAGTCACTTCTTCAATACATTTTCTTTTGCAAAACTCATCTCAGTGAGTAGCATACTGCATGGTGGGCAAAACTGCCCTAGTTCAGTACCAGATGATGGTGTCACCAAATTTGAACCTGCTGGACACAATCACCTGTTCTCTGAGCTCTCGAAAGAAAAAAGCATCAGCACACAAGATATTTTAGTCACCTATTTGTTGAATTTTAGTTGACTCAGTCATCTATGTTCACTTTCTCATTTACATTCACTAAGCATACAGCTTCCCTTTGCTTCTCTATCGCTGTTCTTTCCTCAGTAGCTCAGGGACATTCAGTCAATTTTCCCATGGGAAACATGAGCTACCCAATTTTAACCTATCTGCCGCAATACAAGGGAGCACGTGATCAAAATTAGTCACCAAGCGGTGTCCAAAGATGCCTCTGCAAAGAGGAGATAAGAACATTAACCCAACCCTAGGAGTAAGTTCCTGCCTCATCATCACAGAAAAGAAAAGAATTTCAGGAGGTATCAGTGTGAGGCATAGGCAAATTATGAGGTGGAGCTAGGAAGATAAAATACAACAGGGCTTCAGCTTGAGGGGCTAACGGGGCACAGGTGGTGAAGATCTGGCAGGCCTGCTGAGTAAAGATGGAGACAACCCTTCTGGATTAGCTGGCGAGGGCTGCAGTCTGCTTGATCAGTATTTCAGTTTTGATTATGCAAAATGACTGCGGGAAAAGCCTTTATGTCTTGAGGGGGAATTCAGTCTCAATGAAAGAATTATGTCTTCTTGGGCCAGTCTCAGTTTGGCGAGAACTTTGCTAGACACCAAGGTGACCACAGGTCTAGGACAATGACCTGAGACTTCTATGTACTCCTTGGTAGTTGAATGTCCCTTAAATCTCTCTTCTTGGGGTCCTCACCTGTAAAGGAGGATGTGTAGGTTTTATAAATTCAGGGCTAATCCACCTTGTTTTGCCTATTTTAAGCAGACATTCCCTAAATGATTAACATGTCTTTATGCACAGCTGAGCAAAGATCTGACCCAAAATTTTAAAGTAATAAAGGAGACAGAAACAAAATGAAGGTCAACTCCCTTCTGCTTTAACTTACCTACCGGGCATCTGTAGATGAATAAACACTGCAATCACTGTTTTTTAAATAAATAAACAAACAAACAAACAAATCACACCATTAAGTCCTTGACTTCTTCAGAAAAATAATACAAATCATGCTTTGGGCAAGTAACAAGTTAAGGGCCCACGAATTTGTTTATCTTCTGACTGTGTGGAAATTTTCATCACCCACTTGTGTGCTTAGAATTACCCAGAGTCCTTCAGAGGCTAACAACCATAGTACTCTAAGTAAATTTCATATACCAGTACATATAACGAATATATCACCAAGCGGTTCAATTTTATTTTCTTTGTGATTTTGTTACAGGGAAATAACTTCCAGTCAGTTAGATGTGCTGAGTTTATGTCTCAGGATGCTGAAGAATGGACTCAAGGCCAAAAAACGCAAAGAGTAGGAAAATTTTATTAATGGAAAGCTCTTGAGAGGCTGGAGGGGTCTTGAAAGTGAGCTCTTCCTAGGCTCTTTTTTTTGGGGGGGGGGTATACAGTAAAATCACATCACAGGTTACCTTGGTTCAAACAACCGTCAACCCATAGGATTACAAAACTGTTACTTAGCTACTGGTGATCTAATAGAAAAACAAGGCAGGTAGCAAGGGCACAGAGAGCATGGAGAAGAACAAAGGCATTTCTGAAGTAGGAGGAGTGAGAGTCGGAGTTCTAATCACCTATGCACGTGTTCATTATGCTGCTTCTATGTGTTTGGTGCATTGTTTAGGCTTACTGGACCGGATGTTGCTGGCTACAGTACGGCTCTGAGCTGCTGTTCATCTCGGAATGCTCACAGGCCTGGCCATCTCATCTCCATCTTGAGGCCTGGTTTCTGTTCCCTCAGGCCTGGTTTGCCACCTCTCTGTTGTGACTCTATCTTGGGCCCAGTCCCTTTCTAATTGCCTATCAATTTCTATCTAACTTAGCTATCTGCAATAATTTTTAAATTATATGTACTACAACAGCATTGCTCTATTTATCACAAATGTACAGTATACAAACTTTGTATTAATTTGTCTTATGGAGGTGTTTTTCCTCATAATACTTTTATGTGAAAATTGTGCTCCAATTTTTTTTGTTGTTTTTTTTTTTGGTACTGGGGATCAAACTCGGGACCTCGTGCTTGCGAGGCAGGCGGCAGCACCACTGAGCTAAATCCCCGCCCCTGTGCTCCAATTTTTAAGTCCTTAGAATAAACTAATCTTTAGACTAAAATACATGATTTGAGAAATCACTGAACAAATGTTCATTAAGTAAACTATTCCGATAAATTTGTTGGCCTCAGTTAGGGTTATTCAGTATTCTTGGACACTTGTTAGGAAGTTTTAAGGACCATAATTTCATGAAAATAGTAATGTTTGGCAAAGGATGTGAATAAGATAAGACAATGCTTTTTTCCCTCTTGCGTAAGAGTTTCTTGAAACAGTACAGAAGGGAATCTGTGGCAGTGTTAAAGAAAATTAAGAATAGATTGTACTTCCTGCAGGCCTATTACAACATAATTAAGTAATCTTTCTCTAAAGGTGACCCTTAGCCCTATCTAACTTTCTAAAATTGTATCTCTTTATAATCAGTCTTTCCAGCCATGCCTGAGATGCATCAGTTCCTCACAGAAATCTAAGAGACAAAAACATTTGACATTTACAGTGTCTCATAACCCTCCAAAGCACAGAGGTAATTAAGTAGTGATTGAAAAGTTTACTGTCAAACTACTAGAGTGTTTTGAAATAATTTGGCTATTAACAGGCCTAACATATTTCAGACTTTCCCTGTGTTCACTACTGTGCAGAATTATTCAGAAATAACAAAAGCTTCCACTGACAAAGATACATTCAGATTCTTACAAACGCAGAATGAACTGAAAAAGATGGTTATGTCTGAATGCTGACTGACAATGGCTCTCATTTGCAGGCAGGAGTTTCTTGTTGGCTATGAAATGAATCAGAACGTGCCATGGAAGCACCAGCCCACAAAGGAGGGCTGTATTCTTATTTGGGGCTGGGTGTGACAGGAAGAGGACCAATATTTGCACTAGGAAAAGGAAAGATGTCTGGTGATCCAAGTATCAGACAAGTTCACATTGAAATAGATGTATAGTTGTTTAAAGGGAGGTTAAAACAAAACAATGTCAAATTTCTCTGAATAATAATATCAAAGGGTGTCTCTAATGAATACTTTGATGGTTTCTTTCATTTTCCAACTGTTACTGTTCCCTTAAAATGGAAGGCAACCAGATCAGAGTTTGATTCTCTGGATCTAAGGAGATGGAATCAAGAAACAGAAGCCAAAGGATGGAGGTGTTCAGTTTAGTTGGGGAATGGCTTTTGGGATGCACAAAAATGAGAGTTAAATTTTTTCTTTGATTATTCTCCACACTACAGCAGTATCGTCACATACAAAACCCTGTTGGTGTGTAATGGATGACAGGGAAGGGTCTTTGTCCCCGAGGTGTGTGAAGGGAGATGGGAAGAGAATGGATGCCTTCAGAGAAGGAATGAGGGGGGATGAGGGGATGCGTGCTTAATGATGTGAGGTCAGGAGCAGTATGCAGAGCAAGATGTAAAACACTCCCTCTGAGAAAATGTAGGCACTCAGGGCAATCTTGGAGAACCCTGAAGACAGCCCTGTACTTCTTTAATCCACACAGAATAGAGCTTCTAGCCACTTCACTGGAATTAACTTTCTAAAGGAATTTTTGTATGCCCACATATGTACTATAGGAGTTAGATTCTTTGATTATTTTACAACTTTATCTACACTATGGTGCCCAGGTGAGGCTGTATGCTCATCCCTGAGAGACAAATGGAGATTTTTAAGTCACCTCCTAACTGTACTTTCTCGCCCACATGGGACTCAATGTAAACAACCCTGAAACACGCACCCTTGGCTCCTCTCTTTTCCCACAATTCAGCTCTCTTTCCTGACTGGGTCACATTCCAGTCTCCCTCATGGGGACCAAAGTTCAAACATATACACATGGTGGTAAATGAGCCCTTAATAATAACTGAACAATAATAGTTTACTTATTGCTAATGGAACAAAATAGCACGTGAGTTATAAAAGGGTCCTTGCTTTCTCAAGGCTTTTGGAAACTGCCCTTTTTTAAATACAATTACAAAAAAATTAACTATCAGTTCTTATGAGCTGGTAGTAGGTGGGTCCAATATATTGCTGGCTGCGCACATTGAGCAGCATCCTCACAACAGAAGACAAGCACAAGTAATTAGCTGTTACTACCAGGAAAATTAAGAAAGCAACTAATGTTTAGGAACAGCAGGAGACTGTGGGCTTGGCCAAGCAGCGGCACCAACTCTCAGAGAATAGCAGCTCCTACCCTATTCTGATTGCACAATAGTAGAAGGCCAGGAATGAGACAAAAGAGCATGGGGACCATGGGAAGAGAGTTATTCCTAAACATGTATGAGAAACATATGTACAAGATTACTAGAAATATAATTCAGGGGGCAATGAAGAGAACTACGGATCCTAAGAGTGGAGGTGAGGCAAAGGTAACTCTGTAAACTGGTTTTCATATAGTATAAAATATATTCACACACTGTCAAAGCCTAGCTAGCACTCAGATAATATCTTCTGCCAGATTCAGGCGACAAGTTTGCTCAAAATCTCTTCTGGCAGTGGCTTTTCCATTCCCAGATTGCAGCTAAGGCACTGAGATCGTGGATCCTACAGCTCGACAGGAGCTTCCAGATTGGAGAGGCCGACCGAGGTTTATTGAGGGATTAGCTCTGAGTTATTGATAGCTGAATTCTTCCCAAAGGCTCAACCTAAAGCCTGCTCTAGCCCTTCCAAGCATTTACTTTCTTCTACTAAATACTTTTTTTTCTGAAACTAGCCAAACAAAACTGGTTGACCTTCTTTCAGTTTGGTAAATTGTAAATCCAAGAAGAAAAAGCATAAAATAAGCTTTAAAGTACAAAATATAAATCACTGATAACTAAACCATTTTAAATTGAATTCTTTATTTGCTTGAGTGCCATTTTCATCAACCTAATTGAGAAGATTCTATGTTGAGTTCATTATTTCAGAAACTACAAAAAAGCACAACTCCTTACAGAATAGAGTTGAGGAAAATCCTTGAGTGTGTTGATTCTTCACAGAGATTACTAAGGGAAGTATTATTTATATTATTTTATAAAGTTCTATCTTAAAGACTTAAAATAGCTTTTTATAATAGAAAATCCTAGAGAAAGCCTACTATTTTCTCTTTATAAGGTGCTTACAAATATAACAAGTCAGGGGAATTATTACAAGTGATAGTATTAGCACAGTCAGAAATCCATCCACATCGTTAAATATCCTCACCAGAAATCTGAGTAACAAGAGAAAATTAAAATGGCTTATGATTATCTGTAACATTTCTAAGTAGTGGTTTACCAAGAATGCCTCAATAATTCTTAAAGCATTGTCACACTAATCAACACCCCACTTTTAGAGATGGTAAGCTTTATTTCCTACACTTTTTTATCAGACTTTATAACACTTAAAGGTGCATTGCTATGAGTTCTTTAAGGTACTTAACCTTTTTATTTGTAATACCCACAAATGCTTTTACTCAACTTATCTACACTCTTTCCTACAGAACACCAGTTAGATATCCACAGCTCAAACAATTAACAGTCCAAAGGCCACAGTTTCCACCTACTCATGGTCCAAAACAAAACATATCTGCCTATATCAATAAATAAACATGCCTGCCTGTATCAAACCATTGTTGCTTTCCTGGGGCTCACGCCTGCAGGCTGAAGGCTATATCTGTCTTTTTCTTTTTGAAGATGATCTTCTACAGAAGAAGCGTGCCAAGAATTTTAAAAATAGAAACAACCGAGTTTGATCAAAACAGCTTTCTATTTTTAAAAAACTACCTACCCATAGAGCCTTTTAGACACTAATGGCAATGCTGTGGTCAGATTCTGCCTTTATTTTGATTATTCATACAATATTCCTTTAAAAAATTTTTTGCCCTTCAATATTTAAACATCATATATTTTCATATGCTATTCATGTACATAATACAAAGTGTCTAGCAGGCTCAATAAAAGACCATGTCAGTAAGTTTCAGAACAAGATGAAGTGATGTGCTCATCAACTCATCTCAAAGAAATGTCTCAGCTACATTCTTTCATAATTCTAGATGAAGAGTCTAAAATTAGAAACATGTTAATTATAAAGAATACATTCAGATGAAAAACATCTAGTTAAATCTGTTATTTGAATCATATTGCCTTGATATAAATATTTCCATTTACTATTTGTACCTGTAAGACTATGAAAAATCAGCATCTCAATAAGGATCATAACATGAGCATGAACTAAAGGAGTTTTTATACCAGAAAATCCCTTCCTAAGGGGTACACATCTCCCCATAAAATTTTGACCTGCAGTGTATTCACCAAAAACCATTTAACAAAGTTGCACATATGAGGGAGGAACAACTTCTCCGGCATAATCACAATTGTAAGGGGTAAGTTTTTAGGCGATAATTAACTTACGTTTTAGGGCAGAAAGAAGTAGGGGGCTTATGTACTGAAAGAGGGCTGAATTGTAGCATTCTTTATTCACAGTTATGATGAAATCTGGTGATAGCCTTTATAAAGGGAAAGATAGTCAGGGAATATAGGTAGGGTAGGGAGAAGCCCCAATTCCACATCAAAAGTCTAAAGGTAAGACTAGGGGTTATAAATAAAATCACTGGAGAAGAGAAAACAGCACCAAAGGATAGAGCAGTAGAAAGTGATCTTCTAGTGAGTGAAGCTCTCCAACAAACACAGGGTCCTTTCTTGGGTTGGATGAAATACTGTTGTGAATCTACAAAGAAAAGCTCTTGTGTTGGGAACTATAAAGAAACATAAACTCACATGGCAAGGGCCTAAAAACATCGATACTGTCACACATACATCTCTAGGCTTTATTTGAAAATCAGAAAGTTAAAAGCACTGGCCACAGTGAAAGCTTCCAAGAAATGCTCAGAAAAGCAAGACAGCAACCGAAACTGCCTTGAAACTCGAGAGTGACTTCCGATAAGATCCTCAGTGCTGCCGAAGCTCCTTGATCAATGGAATGCAAATGGGATTCTATTGCCAAGGTTTATGAAAACTCTCAAATTAGATGACTCCATGGTTTTCTGGATTATCACATCTTTCATATCAACATATATATATATATACATTTATTAATTCATATCAACAGTTTAAAAGTGTATCTTATTTAGAAGGTAAAATTTCAGGTAGTGAAGTGTGGTGCCTCAAAAATGAAAAGTTATCCCCACTTAGTGATCTGTCTTTCCAGCTATTTATTACTACGTAACCTACGTAAAGGAGGAGGCTAGGTCTATTTGGAGTATAGAGAGAAATAAAACATATTCCACACAGAAAATTAGAAACAAGAAATCACAGACTCAAAATGAATTCAGATGATTAAATACAGTAAACTCATGACATGAGAAAAATTACCCTTATCATGCTTTTGTTCAGATTCATAACTTCAAGATGAAACTAATAATAGTACTTAGCCAGCAAGGTTGTTACATGTATTAAGAAAGATTGTAAAAAGCTTAAAACAATACCTACAGCACAGTAAGTGCATATATGGACTGCCTGGTGGGTGAATAGATGGATGGAGGATTAACAGGCAGATAAAAATGGAAAAATGAAAGTGGGCTAGCATTAAACTGTAGTTTAGCATACTAAATATGCATTTAAGTATGCATTATTCAACGTAACAATTTTTATTAATAATGACTTAAATTCTAGAATGTAGACTTATAGCATATTCTCAAAACAAATGATCAATTATATTTAAAATTCAATGTATTAAACAAATAGACTTTGGTATTAATAAATATTCATTTTCTATTGATAATATAGGGAGAGTTAGAAAAGAGACAGACAGGGACTTGGGCCACAAAGTAGCTAATCTGGCAGATGGTTATAGAAATGACCACCTGCTTATTGGAAATTATCCTTTGTGAAACCTTCACAGGTGTAAAATAGCTATTTTTAGGGACCCATTTGCATATATTTACCCCACGACTCAGCTCACCCTAGCAACAGCTCACCTCAGCAACAGCTCATCCCAACAACAATCTGATTGGCCTAGAGTACACCAATCAGTGAAGATGCTATAATCCTTACCTCACCCCAGACCACCTCAGCCCCGTAAGTATGGCCAGAGCAAAGACACCAGGTGGAGAAGCTCCTTTGAGCTCTCCCTGCCATACAGTTTGCTGTTTGGTAGCTTTGTCTCTACTTTTGTCTTCTCATAAATAAACTTCTGCTCCACACTGCTTTCATCTCTGTCTTCCTTCTTCTGCACCAGATGACCTGACTTCTTCATTCTCCACTTGGGGTATCTTTGGCTTTGAACAAGGGCATGAACCTAGAAGGGTGGAGGGTCTTTTCATGGGAAGACCCCTAGCTTCCCAGAACCCTACCTGATGCTGCAATAAGGTTATCAGTTTTAAACTCTTTAAGAAAATATACATACATGTATATGTTTTGGCAAACATAAAAAATATTATTTATAAGGAATTCCTACTTCTTAAATAATTCCCCATCAAACTCTCTCTTTACTGTTAGGATCAGTGAGGGAGTAATGGTTTTGTAATATTTGTGACTAAACTTTTGAAGTCAGAAAGATGATTCATTGCAACTTGTATTATTCTAGTGAAAGAGATTTCAGAACAGATTTCTGGTCACTGCTGCACAAAGTAGTGCTACAGTTGTTTTTATTAGTGCTATGTATGTCCAGGGAGAATTCCCATGAAAGAATGAAGGGTAGATAGACATTTTATATACAAAGAAAGGGCCATCAATTCCACTCCTAGGGATTTACCAAAATTAACTGAAAATATTTATGCAATGACTTATACACGAATGTTTATAGCAGCTCTCATAATTGCCAAAAACTTAAAATAATCCAAATATCCTTAAACAGGCAAATGGACAAACTGCAGTACATCCATCCACAGAATAGAATACTGCACAACAATAAAATAAACACAGTATATGATTTATGGGACAACATGATGAATCTTAAAAGTATTTTTAGATTAAAAAGCTAGACAAAGCTACATATGATATGATTCCATATATATCATGTTCTGAAAAGGATAAAATTACAAAGTTTGAAAATCAGCAATTATCAGGAAGTTAAAGGGAGATGGTTGGAAAAAGAAGTGTCAGCAAAAGCAACTGGAGGGAGTATGAAACTATTCTAAGAGGTTCTGTGGAGATGGATGCCTGATTGCATTTGTCCACAAAACTATACACCATAACAAGCAACTTCACTGTAAGCAAGTTTGCAAGAAAAACAAGATGTCTAGGAATCTCCATGACATAAAGACTACGACCAATGAACCGAACAACATTATAAATGCCTGGCATAGCAGTGGTAAAGAGGACAGGGAACCAATCAGATGAGTAAGTTTGTAAAACAGTGGTTGGATAAAGCTAATGACAAGGAACTGCACACAGTGCTGTACTTCTGAAAGCTACCCAGTTTCTCACAGGGCTGAAAAAGAACCCCAAAATGTTCATCATGTCCACCTGGAACTTGTACATATAATTTATTTGCAAATAGGATCTTAACAAATGTAATGAAATAAACACGGTCACAGGATTAGAGTGGGCTTTGAATCCAGTGACTATTGTCTTTATCAGGCCGACATTTGCAAGAGAAATGCAGGGAGAATCCATGTGGTAAGGAAAGGCAGAAATCAGAACTACACATCAAAGAACACCAAGAGTTGCCAGAAACCACCACTAACAGGAAGAGACATGAAACAGATTGTTGCTTAGACTCCAGAAGGAATCAGCCTTGCTTTCAAACTTGGTGTCTTCAGAACTGTGAGAGAATAAAGTTCTGTTGCCATAAACACCCAGTTTGTGATACTTTGTTACAGTAGCCATAGGAAACCAATACCAGAGGTACAAACTAGTAAATCTGAAACTGCTTTATCAATATATTTAGGTTCGAATGCCAACGCCCTGTAGATAAACAACCAAGTTTTTCACTGAACCAGGAAGAAATACTAATAAGCAAAAGGGGAATTCTAGCCCAAACCTTATTGTCCTGAGTCAGAGATATTGGCATGAATTCATGTATTTTTAAGCTATAAGCATATAGAAACATAAATAAATACATATAGATAACTCAGGTTAGGATACATACACATACCTACCCTCGCACTCTTTGCTGAGGAGACTAAAAGAAGTCAGAAGAAATGAAAGACCACTAGCACTAGGCAGAGCTAGCACTAGGGTCATGATTATTAATCTGCCATGCTCTAATATAAGCGTGTCTTAGTCACTTTCTCTTGGCTGAGACAAAATACTTGACACAATTTAAAAAGAGAGAGCTTTATTTTGGCTCGGGTTTTCAGTACATAGTCTACTGGCTCTGAGGCAGGACAACACAGCAGAGAGGTCTGGCAGAGAAAACCTGCTTGCATCATGGGGGCCAGGAAGTAGAGAGTGACGGGGGGGCCCCCCAGTGATTTATCTCTTCTCACCAAACCCCACCTTCTAAAGAAAATCAGCTATATTTCCCCCATAATTCAATCACGTTTAAAAAACCACGCCTGAGTATATGAGGTTTTGGGGGCACAACTAGATATAAACCATAACAAAGTGTCTCTTGGAGAAACACTTGATTCTAGGTCTGGGGAAGAGAAGTCTGATGAGTTCTGTACTCACTAAAAATAAGAATTATGTTGAAAAAATTTTGGGAGTCAGAAGCATGTCAAAAGGACACACAGGCTAAGCTGAAAAAGTGACCCATGATGAAAGCTAAAACAATTTGAGCAACAAAATGACAATACTGCATTCTAATCCAAAGATCAACCTAGGAATCTTAGAAGTACTGAATGAACACTTAAAGAGAAATAGAACATTTGCATACTTCTAAAATACAGAGTGAAAATATTTATCAATTACTGCAATGCTCTGAATAGGTGTCCATAAATAGTTTGCTACTCCTCCTTCCAAGAAGTAGATCTTAATTTTTCACCCCTTGAGAATGAGCTCAACAGAGTGACTTACTTCTAACAGAGTATGAAAAGGGAGAAAATACAACTTTACAAGAAACATGAACCAAGTTTATTAGTTTATTAGGGCTGCCTTAAAGTACCACAAACAGAATAGCTTATGCAACAAAAATGTATTTTCTTTCTTTTATAGGGGGTGGGGGCTGGTGAGACAGGGTCTCACTATGTATTCCAGGCTGGCTTTGAACTTACTATGTAGCTCAGGCTGGGCTTGAACTTGCATCCAACCTCCTGCCTCAGCCTCCCAAGTGCTGAGATCACAGGCATGCATGCCCACACCTAATAAAAATTTTTTTCTAATAGTTCTGAAAGGCCAGAAGCTCAAAAGTAGAGTATTAAGAGCACTGGTTCTTCTGAGGGCTGGGAGGAAGGATCTGCCACACAGATCTCCACAAGCTCCTCATGGATGTTTGAGCATTGGGCATTCCCTGGATTTCAGAAGCACCTCTCTGGTAACTGCCTATGGCTTCCATGGTGTTTTCCTGTGTTAGTGTGTGTGTACAAATTTCCCTTTTTGATAGCCACACCAGAAATACTGGGTAGGGACCGCTGTACTCCAGAAAGACCTCAACTTTATCAATGATATTTCCAATGGATATCTCTTCTCACATTCTGAAGTACTGAGGCTTAAGAGTTCAGTGTATGAATTTTAAAGGTGCACAATTCAATTTATAGAGCCAAGCGATCAATGTCAACATCACCAATGGTAAGTCACATTAATATAATTTACCCCGATGGTATACAGTGAAAAGGGTACATCACCTTAGTGGTATTCTTACCCCAAATCTATGACCCAAGATGAATTGTGAGAAAATGTAAGTCAAATCTAAACTAAGGGAAATTCAGTAAAATATGTATTTTTTGAAAACTAAATACTGTACTTTATATACATTGAAAATACTTTTTAAAAATGTTAAAGTATTGAAAGACAAGGGAATGAATCATCTCAAAATGGATGACACAAAAAAGATAAGACAAATAATTGCAATTTGGTATCCTGCTTTGGATCCAAGAAAAGGGACACTGGTGAGAAAGTTGGGAATGTTGAATAATCTGTAGCTTAGTTGAGAGCATTAGATCAATGTTAGTATCTTAGTTTGATAACTGAAATATGCTTACATAAGATACTGAATTAGAGGAAACTGAGTGATGTATATACAAGGAAATCTCTGTACCATATTTTAACACTTCTATAAATCATTTTTTGGCAAGACAAAAAGCTTTAATAAAGTTAAGATCAATTTGGAATGATGAGTCCACTTTTGAAATTGCTGTGCATAAACTATAGGTTGAGGCAGGACGTAAGTCCTATTAAATAGCACTTTCAGAGGGTTAATTCTCCAAAGTATGGACTAAGATCACTAAAATCCATATAAAAATGTGACTAGAGGATTTCATCTGAATCACTAAATCACGGCACAAAATACACTTCACCCTTGGAGGATCTGCAAGTTTCACAGCAGGTAATATTTCTGTCAGTATCTCTACAGGAGCCAACTAGTGATTTTTATAATCAAGATATAATGAATTATGTTTAAAATATATGTGTGCAAAGTACTGTTAATATAGAAAGCTCTGTTGGATAGCATAAGCCACTTTTCAACAGATCTATAGTCAGGGACATGAATTGCTAAGTATAAAAGGGGAAATACAACTACCTTTCTTCATTCAAAAAAAGTCACTATTAGTAAAAAATAAATAAATAAAAGTTAAGTGTTTTTCAATACAAATAAGCAAGTATTTGTAATAAATTAATTCATAACAGTGCCAGGGATAAATAGATACATTCATATAGTACTGACAAGGAATATAAATTAAAAAGTTTAAATGTATTCAAATTTTTTGACTTAGTAATTTTATTTATAGCAATTAAACCAAAATAAATAAAGTATTAGTTACGTCAATGCAAACCTGCAAATGCCTCGATGTGCAGTGTTAAAAATACTAAAATCCACAGAATTAAATAAACATTTCAGAATAGGCTATAGATGCATATTTTATGACATAGAAAGTAGTCCATGATATGTTAATGATACTCTTAAATATAAAAAGCATGATAAACCAGGAATGCTGGCAAATGCCTATGAAGCCAGCACTCAGGGAGGCTGAGGCAAGAGACTTAGAAGTTTGAGAGCAGTCTGAGCAACTTAGTGATTTAAATGAGATCTTTCTCAAAAAAAAATAAAAAATGAAAGGAGAGGTAGCTCATTGTGAAGGCTCCGGATTCAATCTTTAATCTCCAGTATGACAAAATAATAATAATATTAATGATGGTGAAGATGATGATGATGAAGAGATTTTTTAAAAACCGACCTGTATGCCCATATGTTGCAATGCGAGGAAGATAGTGAGAGAGGGAGTGTATAGCAGCAAAGATCTCTTCCAAAAGGCTAAAGTTCCCATCTCTGGGTAGCTGTGAATGTCCACCAGCAGAGCTACTACATAGAAGAAGCCTGAGACTGCAACTATTCACTCCAATGACTGCATTATCCTGAAAAAAGATCAAGAAATAACCCACTGTGTTAATCCCTGAGCAACTGGTGGCTTGTAACATGGAATCTCTGATACGGTTTTGTAATGAGACAATTGGTCTACACTGGACTATATTTCCAGTGATTTTGCTTCTCTGGTTGAATGCTGGCCACAAAGCATTGATGGTGATTGGTGTCTTCCAAGATGGTCCCAGGACCCTGCCCTGGAGGTGTTGAATGCATTATGTAAATCTTGCCTTGAGCAACTAGTAATACAGAAATGCTGAGGGATCCCACTTCTGTGGTTAGGTTACAAGACTGTGACTTTCATTTAGTTGACAGACTCCATTGCTTTCTTAGTTTGCATGCTTTTATAAAACATGCTGTTCTTAGGATGTCAGGACATGTGCCAAGGATCTGAGAGCAAGGCCAGTAGCTTTAGGTCTATAGCTTGTTAGGAATAAAACATCTTCCTAGCAACTACTGGGAGAGTGTGGAAGAGAAGCCAACTTCCCAGGAGAACCTTCAGATAAAATCAAAATCTGGACCAACATTGCATTGCAACTACTGGAGACCTCTGAAATGTTACTGGAAACCTCTGTAGTAGGCTCCAGTCTCCTACTCAGTGTATGACACAGGCCTGAGAAAAAAAACTAAAACACAGAATTAAGAGTGACCGAAAGCAGGGTGCCAGGACAAACCAATGCCAGTACAACCAACAAAGGCACTGGCCAGACCAAGCCACTGATTTTTATTAGCAGTCAATTGGGGTAAGGCAAGCTACATGTAAAGGCAGAACTGCATGTGAGGATGCACAGTTGTGCAATTTCTATGAAAATTAATGTAATCAAGGCTCATAAAAGACAAGACAAAGCATTCTTGAAAAAGGAACAGAATAGACAAAATATATCGTTGTATTAAAACGTCCTTCTAGTTCGAAGGGTTTAGTTGTGGGAACAGAATTTGGGTGAGAGTTATTCTGACCTCAGCACATAGGCTTTGGCCAACCTCACTTCCATAAACAAGCCAATTGTGGGGTTAACTCTTCACAGCCTGTACTGCTTACAGCCTGCTTTGGGCATGATCAATACCGCAGTCTCCCGGCAGCAACCTTGCGAGAGACCACAAAGCAGAGAATTCCTTATGCACAGAAACTCTGGGATAATGAATGAGTGCTTTTTTATCCTAAGTTTTAGAGTAATTTGTTAGTTTCCTTTGACTAGTATCTCTAGGTTTGTATTTTTTAATTTTTTCTTATTTTTCCTGAAGACTTTTTCTGCAAGTATATCTTTGACAAGAAATTTTAAAGCTCAATGAAAGTTTCTATTGGAGAATAGCTTTGGTCCCCTAGGAAAACTCAAGATACGCTCATAATATGGTGCTGTTGTAAGCATGCAAGAGGCTCACAAGGACTGTGATCATTTCTGCACTGTGCTTCACATAAATGCTGTGCATGCTCCTAGCTCACTTTTTTTTTCCATTTCCATATGAACATTTGGCATTTGTAGTTACATTCTTAGTCTTAACCCCCTTATCTATCATACAAAGTAAAGTGCTTGCTTATAGACATATGAGATTACTTTCTTTAGAAACAGAATCATTTCTTTGTACCAAAAATGTCATATCACAAATGTTTATATTGGAGCTCTTTGACTCCTGCAGAAACTTCTGGCTTCTATTTGGAGAATGCAGCCACAGCGTAAAAGAGAAACAAATGCTCTATCCCATCTTCTCTAATGATATTCATTATCATCGTCTCCATTCAGGCAGAACTCATTAGAATTTTAGACACCTCTAGTCTGAGTTGCAAAATGTTTCAGATAAAATTTTCAATGCTTCAAAACCTTAGTCAATGGATTTTATCATTTTGACTTCCCCTATGTGAAATAAATGGCATTATGAACAGTAAATGCATTTGCATCTTTCTCTTCTCCACCTGACAAATACTACTGTGCACACCACCTATTCACCTAGTAGATTGAGACATAATGACTCTATTGGGTCAGTAGAGAAAAATCAGTGTGTGAAAATTTAAGATATCATTTAACACCTTTCTACATAATCTCCTTGCTAGAAAAGCAACTGTATTTGTAACTCAACATGGAAGCTTTGCCTTGTGTCAGAGCAGCAAGGGTGGAATTTTTGTTTCTCGGATTTCTAATCCCCATGGTCTGGGTGGGCAGTGACCACAGGGGACGCACACATGAGGTGTTAGAGGGCGGAAGGCAAGCACAGCAGCTCAGCGAGGGTTCCACCAGGACTGCTCACTCACTGGGGAGGCTTTAGCCGCCTGCTCCCTGCTGCAGGAAGAGCTCCTCATTTCCTGACCCCCTGGTCTAGGTGCATATTCAGCTTCAGAACTTCTTCTACAGCTTCTTCTGCAGGCCCACATCACTGAGGTCACAGGCAGGGGGGACAGACGCGGGCTTGGCTCATTAGAATGTGCTCCAGCTCGTCATTACGGGAAGCACTAAAGATGAATTTTACTTTCTTCACTATGCTTTCTTCCCTTTTCAAAATTATCTCCAATCACTTCTCTGCCTTACATTGGCAATAGCATACATATCTCTTATTTATTAAATAAGCATGGGTTGGGCCGGGGATTTAGCTCAGAGGTTCCGTCGCTTGCCTCGCAAGCCCAAGGACCAGAGTTCGATCCCCGGTACCAAAAAAATAATCATGGGTAAAACTTAGCTCTCCTTTATTTATTTAAATTAAGTTTATGATACATTTTACATATACATAATGATCACACTCATCATAGAGCATTTATACCTGTACATGATATATCCTGATTCTTTTTTTCCCATTCCTCTACCCTCCCTTCAACCCCTCCCCTCCTTATTTACAAAAGCTTTGTTTCCATTTTTTTCTTATTTTCTCATTTTTCTTTTCCTTTTCCTTCCTTCCTTTCCCTCACATGCCTCCCTAGTTCCCCTACCCCTTTAAACATTTTCTTCCTATTGATTTCTTTATTTTTATTTTTTCCTCCCTTGTTTATCAGCATATGTTTGCAATACATTAAAGATATAATCATCATGGGGAATTGGTACATATACACATCACATATTGATCTCTTTCCTTCTGCTCCCCTCCTCTCTCTCCTGTCTCCACCCCATCCCCAATTCCCTCTTGGGTCCCAGCTCGTCCACCTTTGCTCTACTCCCTTCTCGTCCATCTTCCCTTCCCTCCTGCCTGAGTGCTGACTTCAGCCTGAGCCCCACACTTACAAGCATCATTCATCCAGCACCCAAGATTCTGGAAGGTCAACCTTCAAATAAGTTCTTTGCTCTATGTCACTCATAATGGTTTTATTTCTATGCTCAATCACAAATGTTCAAATGATTTTGCTTCTTTGTTCTATCATAATAGTAGAGTAAAAAGAATTGAGTGTGATGAAGCTGTGGGCCTTCGAGGTCAGCAATTCCATTCATTTCCCTTATAAACTCAGAAATACCTCCAAACTAGGAATAACAACACCATTTTGTAATGTTACTATGAGAACTAGAGATAATGTATTTAAAGGGCCTGAACAGTATAAGCACCAAACAAATGATAGCTATTACCACTAGTTATAAATATTTCAGATAACTTTTAAAATCAAGTACCCAAAATAGCATGCTATAAGAAATGAAAAATGATACATACTACACGGATGAATAATTAGTGGAAACTTTGTATGATTATTAAAATATGTATCATGCGTATGAATAATTAGTATAAGTGAAAAGTTATTAAGATACTCAATTTAGGTTCTATAAAAATTCCACAGTAGAAACATTAAGTGGTAAACTTATAAGGAAAAGGCAGGTTAGGGTTACTGAAGACTGGAGAACCCTATAGATTCTCATGAACATTTTTATGTTCACTGAAAAAAAACCTGAACAAAAGCAACTCACTAATTACTGACCAAGAAAGGTGGGATCTATAATTTCTCCCTAGAAACTTAGAATCGGTATGCCCCTTTTCACCAATGATCAGGAATTCATTTTGTACATTTATACCTTAGAAAATATGTATAACTAAAAAGTAATTGTGCTCTACCTAAATGCTCAAGCTTTGCTGGCTTTATGAAAAAGATGAAATTCTAGCCCTGCAAATTCTTGTTTCATCAATATAATATGTATCCAGCCCTAATCCCTGCTCTAGGATGAAAGATATCTGCATTTTATAAAACAACAGGTTGATTTTCCTTATTCTTCTCATCTTCCTCAAGGCTGTATGACAAATTCTCTGTCTCTAATATTAAAGAGCTAGTTTCATTTTCTAATCTCCAGTTATTTCTTTTATCTTCTCCAACAGGACTTGCTTTAAAATTTTACTCAATTCAACTTATTGAGACCAAATTGGGACCAAATTTTTGATGAAGCTGAAAGCTTATTTCATATAAAAAATTTTTAATCATTTATATAATTATTGAAACATACATACTTTATTTGCGAGAGTAGCTCAAAATTATATATTTACGTACGAGTAGATACAGATGGAGAAGTGCTCTAGAGCAGGATGAATTATACTACCCTTAGATGAAAACTTACTAGAAACAGAAAATCTACGTTCTTTTCAACATTGTCCACATTTCAGTATCCTTTATCTGTAGATGATCATGTGCCTAAGGAATCAAACGATGAGAACTGAACAAAAATATGCACTTACTGTTGAATTTATGTCATAGTTTATCATTTTTAAACAGGCATATGGATTGCTCTGGTCCCAGTGTTTCTTATTTAATGTAAGAGAAGTTTTTACTCTGGGCAATGTCCTGTCCATGGGAAGACACTGAGCATCTGTGGACCCAAAGCACTCAACACAAAAAGTTCCTCCTTCCCCGTTACTGAGGTGACTGAAAAGCACATCCTTCTTTCACTCCTTTACCCCAAATGTTGCAACTGAGAACTTTTGGTAAACAAATCATACAAATGAGTTTGCATAGCAGGACATTTGGACAATAAAATAATCTAGTTTTGTTATATTCTAGCACTTCTTATTTATGTCACTGGATGTTTTTCCAAAAATATTGTAACTGGCAGGCATACATGCACATGCTCATTCTTTGAGATTCTGTGAGCTAGTGCACTAAAACTAGTGTTCTTTTATTCCTAATATTCCACTCTACTCCTACAGTCTAATGTCCTCTATAATTTTTTTGTAATTCACAGTTCTGCTTGCCACCCTCACTTAGCCTCTGTCCTCATTTTGTTTTCATCTTTAAGGGGTCTTTTAGTCCAATCCTATCCCTCTACTAGTGACTAAAAGCTTTATTTAAAAAAAAAAAGCTTAGATTTCTTACCAATGAAACTTTTTAAGAAATCACTGCAAAAACAAGTATTTTTCTTATCAGGTCATGTTTTAAATTTGAACAAAACTTTTCAACAAATTTAATGCTGCTTCAATATTCCCTATGGGCATTCATGCTTTCTCTGTCTTGTCCTACAATAACAGCCACAGTGAGACTTATCTTGACTGCCTACTTGCAAAGGATGTAGATCACATCCAATGCTTTTACAGTATTCTAATGTGTCTCTGAGAACACTATGTGACAGGGACATATGACTATAAACTATGTGATTTTTCACAATGCTTAAAATACCCATTTCTTTTGTTGTTGTTGTTGCTGTGCTAAAATTAAATTCAGACTCTTACATATGTTATTCAAGTACTCTAACCCTAAACTACATTCCCAGGATATTTTTTATTTTTGAAGACAGTGTCTTGCTAAGTTGTCCAGGCTAGACTGAACCTTTTCATCCTCTCACCTCAGCTTCCTGATTAACTGGAATTACAAGCATGCACCACTGTGTCCAATTTTACTGGATATTTTGGGTGAATTTTAAAACTTGAACCAATGTTCTTAAGACTTCTTCTACTCAAGAATTTGTGTAAGCAAACTTCTGAATGATCAAGTGGAACCTGAATTCCAAACTACTTCATGCTCATCTATTTGTGTTAAGAGTATCCTTAACAATCCTGCCACTTAATCCCACCATGCATAACGTCATAGAGACTATTGTTATTCAGAAGCACAATCTGCAATATTCTCAATACCACTGTCCTTCAAATGGATGTTTATAATGCTCCTGAGACCACTACTACGTGATTGTGCTTTTACAAGCCTAGTGCTACTATTTCCTTGACTTCTAAGTCTCTCAGTGCCATTGATGGCATTGTTACTATGCTTGTAGAATTAACAACTTGATAGCACTATTACTTTTATATGTGCTAGTCCTTGTTTCTAGATCAATTGCAACATTTGATGATCTCTACAGTAACTTTAAAATTTCTCATTCAAATATCACTAACCTAGTCATAAAGAAAAATATTTCCTTTATTACTAGAAAGACCTCTAATGTTGAAAATATTACATTAATTCCATCCATTTTTTTCTGTGCAGTCAAAGAAATACAAAGCTGGAAAGAAGTTTCAGAAATTAACTTCATTACTGTTATTCAAACTGCTGATGCAGACACATAATTAAAGGGCAGTGAGGTCTGTGAGAATTTTATTTTGTGTTTTCGATCTAATGATAATATTTTTAAAGTATTTGATTAGTATGAATGAAAAGCTAAATGTTGCATGTAACTCCCAACTCAAAGGGTTTTTTTAGTTCAACAGTTTCTAATGTATTTTGTAAATAACTTTATTTGAAGATACATGAAATCTATCTTCCAAAGCAGATGTAAAAATTATTAAAATTCAAGAAGTATTTCTTAAGACAAGCATGCTCTTTCTGGTGAAAACTAAAGAGAATAACTTTAGAATAATGAGTAGCTAGTTTCAAAATGTTTAAGAAAGAGTTCATTTGACCTTGGCATCCTTACACATAATCTATGTTCTGGAAATATGCAGATGAATGAATGGAAGAGTGAATGAATAAACCACTACTTGAGTAATACATTGCAAAGATTCAAAGCAAGAAATAAAGAAACAAAAAGACAGGACTTTTGAATGCTACCCAGGATGTACAAAGCTGGGAAGAACATTGTTCTCATATTTACAGTGATTAAAAAAGACAATTAGTAAAACCTGCCAGACTATATGAAAACTTACATTTTAACTGATCATTTTGGCTGGGCAATTTGTAAAAAGCCAAAAAATCTAAAGATAGACAGGTGCCTTCAACAAGAAATGGGATGCAAGCAATACTTTACTTGGTCAGGTGCCTCCAGATACCAGTAAGAACAAACAAATTAAAAACATTTAACAGCAACTTTTAAGAAATTGCTAACGCTGAGTGTGAAGTCGTGAGTATAGAACCCTTGAGGGTGGCAGGCAGCAGACCCACACCCACTTGTAGGCTGTTCTTCCTGGACCTCATGAGGTGCTCACACACATGCCTTTTGTCTGTATCTCTCTCTCTCTCTCTCTCTCTCTCTCTCTCTCTCTCTCTCTCTCTCTCTCTCTCTCACACACACACACACACACACACACACACACACACAGTGAAAGTCCTAAGGGACCTGGGCATGTACTGTAGAAGGCTTGAGGGAATGGGGAGTGAACAGCAGCCACTGTAGCAGAGCCACACAACACCACTCACCTGTCCACTACCCCTCCTGAAGTCAAAAGCCTTCAACAGCTTGAGGAAGGGGAAAAACACTTAGTTGAGACTATTTGCAGTTGGGTATCCTCAACAGGAAAAAAAAAAAACTGCCTTGAGGGAGGTAGAGGATCACTAGAAGGACTGTCTTCCAAGACCCAAGGAAAATGGCCTAAGATTAAGTTTCATAATATCAATAGTAGGCTGAGTCAGGAGGATCACAAGTGCTAGCCCAGCCTGGGTAACTTAGTGTCTTAGCAAGAAGCTGTCTCAAAATAGTTTTGCTTCATTAAAAAGGGCTGCGGATGTGGCTCAGTGTAGTCTCTGTGTTGAATTCCCAGTACACTAAAAAATATATATATATATACAAAATGAACCAATACAAACAAAACATCAATGAAAATTTTTTCCTGTCCTCATCACTCTACTAACAGTTGCATAATTTTAAGCTACTGTACACAGTGTGGCAAATACTCAGAAACAGAGCTCTGTACAGCTCAGGACAAAGTGACAACCTGAAACCTACTCAGGGAACAGACACAAGGAAAGCTCACAGGTAAAGAGTTGTGTCCCGACTGAAAGGCAACAAACACTGTAGGAACTAGAAGACTGTGGTAATCTGAAAATAGCCGCAGCAGCAATTAATCCAAACCGAGTCTTGATTAGAAGGATTCAGCTCCAGTGGAAAAAACAAGCAGAAACCTATGCTCATTTCCGGGAATCAAAAGTGTTTACTACCTCAGACAAAAAGTACACAGCTTTCTACAAAATAGATAAATAAAAGGCATAAGAAAATCAATAAGCTCTCAGCAGACAAAGCAGTCAAAATCAGATCCAAATATAATGTCCACTTTGAAACTATCAGTTCGGAATAGTAAGGCTGTTATCATTGTTAGTTTAAAAGCTTTAGTGGAAAACATGTAACATCAGAGGATAATTTTAGCAGCAAGATAGAAACTGTAATAAAGAATCAAATGGAAATATCCAAAGCAAAAAAAAAAGAGCAATAAAGACAAAGAATGCTTCTGATGGGGTTATCAGTAGACTGAACACAGCCAAGGAAAGAATTATTGAAGTTGAATATAGATCAAGTGAAATTATCCAAATCAAAACAAAAAGAATGGAGAAAAAGAAAATAATACAACAGAACATCTGAAAGCCGTAAGATAATATCAAAGATATATGTATGTATCCACATATATATATCAAATATATGTACATACACATATAACTTCAGAAGTAAGAAAGAGTAAGATGAAAGAAATATTTGAATAAGTAACAGTCAAGAATTTTCTACAGTTGATATCAGATTCTGAATTATAGATCAAAGAATTTCAGAAAAGAAAAAGCAGCCCTGATTAATATATCAAATATATATCACATATATATCAAATGTAAGTCATATATATCAAATATATACTCTTTAGACCTGGGTATGTAGCTCAGTAGAACATCACTCACCTAGCATGTGTGAGATCCTCACTGCAAAAAAAATAAAGAATATGTATCTTGGTATATCATTTTCAAATTGTTGAAAACCGAAAACAAAAGGAAAATACATTTACTTTTAACATGTAGGTAGGCTAAAAGGAAGAGAATTAAAATTACGCAAAAGCATAACAGATGAAAATGTGAAAAGAAACACAGAAATTAAGAAAGCTGAGTAAACTGTATTAGTGTGGAAAGAGTGGACTTCTGAACAAGCAATATTATGAGGACGTAAGATGAAGTACAATACACCAACAAAAACATAATTTATCCAAAAAAAATAACTTTTATAAATGTGTATGACTCTAATCAGAGAGCATCAAAATTTATTCAGAAAAAAAAATAGAACCAAAAGCGGAAATCTATAAATTCGCGATTGTGTTTGGATACTTTAAGCCTTCTCTTTCAGTAATTGATAGAACATGTACTTAGAAAGATTGGCAAGATTATAGAAGACTCAACAACCAAGGAAACTGATCTAATTGATATTCACAGGACACTCAATCCAAAAACAAAATTCATATTCTTTTAAAATAATAGGCCTTATTCTGTTACAATTTTTAGTTTAAAAGAATGTAAATTTTATAAAAATTCTCTGACCATAATAAAATTACATTAAAAATCATAACAGAAAGATGACTGGAAAATATGCAAACACTTAGAATTAAATAACCCATGGAATCAATCCTAAATCCTAAATAACCCATAGAAAAATCAGAAAACTATAAAGGAAATTAGAAAACTCTGACCTGAATTAATTTAAAGCATAATACATCAGAGTACAGTTCAAGGAGTGCTTAGTGTGAAATCCATAGCATGAAGTCCTGATATTGGAAAGATAGAAAATATAGAAAAATTTCAAATTAATAACTCAAACTTCCACCTTACTATGCTAGAAAACAGAGAACAAATTACAGACCTCTCACCATACACATCAGAAAAGGACAGTATAGAAATTGAGTGCCAATATCAGGAATAAGAGACATATGACCCCAACTGTAGACACTACAAAATTAAAAGAATACTAATATTTACTAATTTTTTTCAATATTGCTGACAAATGAAATGACAAATTTCACAAAAGATGAAAACTATGAAAGCTCACTTATGAAGAAACAGATAATCTATATAGTCCTACATTTATTAAATAAATTTAATTTATAGTTGAAATTTTTCTTCAAAAATTATTCCCTGGCAATATGCCTTAGTATAAAGTCTCTTAAACTTTAAAGGAAGAAATAATAGTAATACTACAAAAATACATTAGGAAATTGAAGAAATCTTTAGAATTACTTCCTAAGTAATTCTATTATGATATCAAGTGAAAAAAGTTATAGATCACCATTCCCATTAACAGGAACATACACACACTATTCTCACAAAATAAGAGCAAAGTAAGATCACCAAAATACTAAAAAGATAATCCATAAACCAAGTGCAGTTTACCCTGAGAATACAAGGTTGGTTTAACATTCAAACATCAATCAGTACAATTCACAATATTAGCAAACAAAGGAGAAAATCCATGTGAACAGAACAGAAACTGACAAAATTCAACATTCCTTTATGACTCAAAAAAATAAATAAATAAATAAAACCTTGGAAAATATTCTCCATGGTGCCAGGCTATTTACTCTCACCCCAAGATCAGAGACAATGATCTGAAGGGAATGACGTGCCTTTGAAGGTAAAAATTCAGTTTTCAGAATGCCTAGTGTTGCTTAAAAAAATGACAAAACTTAACACTATCTGCGAGGAGCAAAATTCTTGCTTTAAAGGCCATAATCTAAGATTTATGAATACAATTGGGCTACATTTCCCAGGAGAGAGTTAATTTTGCAGCATGCATGCACAGTTTCTTTCTAACCTATCAGTAAGCCCTTCCTGGGGCTTCGGGCTTCTGGCATCGGGATCTCTACTGGGAACAGAGCTTCACAGCCCTTGTGAGCTGACTTTTCAGTCCTCAGCTTTTGCAGAATTTCCACAACCTCTTTCTACACAATCATTTATGTGCAAGAATTATGCCTCCTAAGAAAAAATGCTTCCTAGTTGTATAATTAATTTCCTCCTAGCTTGAGACCATAGGGTAGGACAATTAACACTTACACACAAACCCCAGGAATATAAGACTAGCCTTAATTTGTCTGCTGGACCAACCCCTCCTGGGCTCTGAATGCAGAATGGAATTCAGGACAGAGAGGCAAGGATAGATTGGAGGCCTGAAACTAAAAATTATCACCACTAACCTTCTAATGCCTCCCAGGTGTTACACTCATGACTCAGTGTTCTGCTTTGAAAGAGAGAAAATATTTTTCAGCTCACTAACGCATTAAAGGCCAGTAAAAATCACTTCATCATTGCCCCCAAGGAGCTGCAGAGGTACTGTAACTCTTAGCAATGCTGACCGCAAGGTTACCTGGGCCTGGGTTTCAACCCTTGCCTCAGCTTCTCACTCTAGCCTGTTCCTTGAGCTACTTTTACAGTGGCTCATTTTTTGCTAATGAAGCCAATTGCTCAGCTTCCTCAATGCCTACATGAAACCTGCCTAACCTAATTAAAAAAAAAAAAAAAAACAGACCAAGCTACCAGAAGTCACAATTAGGATGAGACTTTGTGATGCCAGATGAAAGCCTTTGTTCATCACAGCAGGTAAAAGTCAATAGACAATTCCTCCCCAAAAACCTAAAAGAAACGTGCATAAACCATCAATGTCAAAGCCTTTTGTCATCACACCAAAGCCCAAAACTTTAGATTTAAACCAGGAGTTTCTAAGTAGATATTTTGCTCAATAAATTCCACTTTTGTCTTATTTTACTACACTTCTGGTCTATGCACCAAATGACAGCATCCATGAGACAATCTGATAAAGACAGACCCACATCCCACATAGGTTCTGAACAATTGAGGAGGGTGGAAAAAATTGCAGATGGAAGCTGAGATACTTTTCTTATAGTATTATAGTGGAGGATGTGACCTTAAGCCTGTCATTCTCAGTATGGAAGGCCATTCAGTCTCTTCCCCCATCACTGACCTGGTGGACCTCAGTTATGCTGGCACTGTCTTGTCAACGGAGGAAAAATAATCTACTTCCTGCAGGGACCCTGTTATGAAAACAAAGAAGAGAGAGAGGCTGTGCATTCATAGTTTATTCTTCCTCAATTTACTGATCAGAGAAGTCACTCCTTGTTCCCAGGATATAGTGAATTAAAGGAGCATGAGGTCCCGGCTACACCACCAACGTTCCAGGCCTCCCAGCCACGGGTGGACAGGTGAGGAGCAGAACCACCTGCAGCACCCCCAGGCTCCCCCACACACCTCTGGCCTCCTGGTTCTGCCTGTACCTGGATCCACACCCCAGAGGCACAGGGGGTCATAAAGACCATTGTCCTGAGCTCCACAAGATTGAGAAGAAGTGAACAACAGAAAGAGGGCCTCTCTCAGGCTCCTTGATAAAAATTGAAGGACATTGGAAAAGTGAAGAGAATCTCTGCAATAAAAGCACACCAAACCATGATAGGTGATTCCCCCAGAGTCATTAGAGACTCAAAACCTTAAGACCAGCAATATCTGGAGGACACCTCTGAGAAGCAATCATTCCATAAGGGTTCTAAATACAAGCAACAAAGATACCTACAATAACCAATAGTGAAGTATCAACCCAGGAACTAAACCACAGACAGTACCAATAACAAAAATAGAAATGAGAAGACATTAAGCAAGGCTCAATGCCAGACGTCCAGCTCACAAAATACAAACTCTGGGTGAAACAAGGTGGAAAAGTCTGATAATCAACCACCTGGACACCCTGAACTGAGAGCACAGGAAATAACAAAACAGATGAATGAGGCTCTAGAAAAATTCAAAACAGAAATAATTTCCCAGATAACTACAGAGATGGTGAGCAGAATGAAAGACATGATTAGAGACTCTAGAACAGAAATAGATTAAAAAAATAGATGAGGTCAGGACCATGATGGAAGCCATGAATGCCCAGCATAGGAAAGAAATGGAAATCATGAACATGCAACATAGGAAAGAAATGGAATCCATGAAACAGGTTCAAACAGATACCCAGGAGATTAAAAACTTTATTGAAAGTATACATAGCAGACTGAGCAAATCCAAAGACAGAATATCAGATAAAGAAGACAGGATGGTGGTCAGTGACCATGAAAAGAGAGATCTCTAAAAACTAGTAAGGGACAATGAGAAATCAATCCAACAGCTCTTAGATGATGCAAAGAAGAATAATATAAGACTGATAGGAGTCCACAAAAAAGCAAAAGTACAAATAACATTAAAAAAACAAAACTGTTCACAGAATTAATGACAAAAAACTTCCCAAAAAGAGCAAACGAATTTGACATACAGGTAAGTGAGTCATATAGGACTCCAACTAGCCATGATCAAAAAAATCTACACCTAGACAAATAATAATCAAGATCCCTGAAACCCAACAGAAGAACAAAATACTATAAAAAGTTAGAGAAAAGAAACAAATCACATGCAAAGGGGAGCCCATCAGAATCACAGCAGACTTTTCAACACAAACCCTCAAATTAAGGAGAGCCTGGGGTCAGGTATTTCAAGCCCTAAAAGAAAACCACCTCCAACTTAGACAGGTGTATCCTGCTAAACTTTCTCCTAAAATTGATGGGGAAATAAGATACTTCCATGGCAAAGAACACCTAAGAAACTTCATGAATACCAGACCAGCACTCCAAACAATTTTTAAAAATGTCCTAGAAAAAAAAAATGAAGGTCACAACTCTATGAGGCCCAACAGAGCAAATCCACCAGGCAAGGCATGAAATTACAAGGAGAGGGGAAAAAAATAAAAAAGAGCCAACAACAGGAAAATAACATTACAATGATAAGTCAATACATATCAGTTATAACCATCAATGTTAATGGGCTCAACTCACCAATCAAAAGAAGCAGACTGGCAGAATGGATTAAGAAGCAAAATTCAACAACATGCTGTATGCAACAAATGCACTTAGTTCAAAAAGAAACTCATAGACTGAAAGTAAAAGGATGGAAAACAGTTTTCCACATGATAGGAACCCAGAAAAAAGCAGGGGTAGCTATCTTATTTACAGACAAAGTAAATTTCAAACCAAAACTAATTAAGAGAGACAAAGAAGGACACTACATCCTTGTAAAGGGAACAATCCAAGCGGAAGAGATGACAATCATAAATATATATGCACCAAATATTAATGCACACAACTATACAAAACAAATAGTAATAGACATGAAAAACCAAATAAGCACTAATACAATTATAATGGGGGACCTCAATACTGCACTGTCACAAATAGATCATCTAGACAAAAAAATCAACAATGAAATAATAGAACCCAACCAAGCTTTTAAACAAATGGACTGAATAGACGTCTACAAAGTGTTCCACCCCCTAAGTCAGAATATAGATTCTTTTCAGGTGCACATGGGTCATTCTTCAAAATAGACCACATACTAGTTCATAGAACATGTTTAAGTAAATGAAAAGGAATTGAAGTTGTCCCATGTATATTATCAGACCATAATACAATTAAACTGGAGATCAATAACATAAGAAACCACAAAATCGCCACAAACATGTGAAAATTGAATAACACTCTCCTGAACAACCAATGGGTCACAGAGGAAATTAAAGAAGAAATTAGACAGTTTCTACAAGTAAATGATAATCCCAGTACAGCATACAGGAATCTATGGGACACATTGAAAGCAGTTCTATGCAGGAAATTCATAGCAGTGAATGCCCACATTAAGAAAACAAAGCAACCTCAAATAAACAACCTAATGCTGAATCTTAAGCTCCTAGAAAGAGAAGAGCAAGACAAACCCAAAGCTCATACAAGAGAGGAAATTATAAAGATCGAGCAGAAATCAATGCATTAGAGACTAAGAGAATGATAGAAAAAAAATCAATGAATCAAGGAGTTGGTTTTTCAAAAGAATAAGTAAAATTAATAAACATTTAGCCAACCTTATCAAAAAAAGGAAAGAAAAGGCTCAAATCCATGCAATTAGGAATGAAAAAGTTAAAGTCACAGCAGATCCAGCAGAAATCCAGAGAATCATCAAGCCCTACTTCGAGAACATGTACTCTAATAAAATGGAAAACACAGAAGAAATGGACAGATTTCGAGATATATATGAATTACCAAAGTTGAACAAAGAAGATATAAAAATCCTAAACACCCCAATTACAATCAGTGAAACTGAAAACATAATTAAAAATTTACCAACAAAGAAAACTCCAGGTCCTGATGGCTTCACTGCTGAATTCTACAAAACATTTAAAGAAGAACTATAGTCACTACTCTTTAAATTTTTCAATGAAATTGAAAGTGAAGCAATACTTCCAAATTAATTCCTGGAAGCAAGTATTACTTTGATTCCAAAACCAGGGAAAGACCCAACCAAAAAAGAGAACTACAGGCCCATCTCTGTAATGGACATACATGCAAAAATCCTTAATAAGATACTGGCAAACAGAATACAGAAGGTCATCAAGATCATACACCCTCACCAACTCAGATTTATCCCAGGGATGCAAGGATGGTTTAACATACGTAAATCAATCAATGTAATACACTATATTAACAGAGTCAAGGATGAAAACCATATGATCATTTCAATAGATATAGAAAAAGCATTCAATAAAATTCAACACCCATTCATGATAAAAACCCTACAAAAAATTGGAATAGATGGTCTCTACCTCAATCTGATAAAAGCCATCTATGAAAAACCAACAGCCAATATCATATTAAGTGGTCAAAAAATGAAAACCTTCACACTAAAATCAGGAACAAGACAAGGATGTCCACTATCACCAATTCTGTTCAGTACAGCCTGGAAAACCTTAGCCACAGCAATTAGACAAGAGAAAGAAATAAAAGGAATAAAGATAGGAAATGAAGA
>NW_004624844.1:5340407-5385550 GCF_000247695.1 Heterocephalus glaber | reverse complement strand
AACAAAAAACTAGAGACATTTATAGCTAAGTGGATGCACATTGAGGCCATACTCTTAAGTGAAATAAATAGGACACACATGTGTAAATAGCAAATAGTTTCTCTGGTGTGAAAAACTAAAAGTGTAAATAAGGATCAAAATGCATAATTGATATTGTGAAATAGGAAGAAAAGGTCTAAAGGAGTAAGGGAAGTTGGAGGGGTAGGGAAAAGAAAAGAAGGAAAAAGAAAAAATACAAGAAAAGGAAAAAAATGGAAACAAAGTCTTTGTAAATAGGGAAGGGTGGAGGGGGTGAAGGGAGGGTAAGGGAATGGGAAAAAAATAAAAACCAAGATACATAACGTAAATGTACAAGATCCCAATGATGAATGTAACTGTACTTATACCTAAAATGTACCAATAAAGTTAATGGAAAAAAAAAAAAGAATAAAGGAGGGTGAGTGGAGAGTTGATCACACCAAGTGGAATTATCGCCATCTAGAGGTAGGTAACAAAAGTGTCAGCTTTATTCTCTACCGCGCAAATCTTTAAGGTAGGAACAAATACATAAAGAGAAACTACTCCGAAAAGGTGAAGAAAAATCACTATTAGGCCACAGAATTGTGGACTGAATTTGTATAATGGTCAAAATACATCAAAATGAATAGAATTAATTTGTTTTAAAATAAAGTGTTCAGAAGAAAGTACTTTTAATAATAAATTAAAATATTTTAATAACATAATTAATCTCCATAAAGTATTTGAGTCAATTAGCTGCAGAACAAAGAAATTACTCTGCTTCTTATGAAATAGAAGCTCAAAGTAGTTGATGTCCTTGAGTGTTATTTTTATAAGCACTTCTTCAAAAGATCACTTCACAGATATTTGACTTTTTTTTTAACATTCTGTTTTACTAAAGAATTTTACCTCTAAATTATAGTGCCGTTTTCAAGCTCCAACTTTTTTTTCTAGCATGCTTCAGTTTTATTTGGGTTTTTCCTGCCAAATAACTTAATATATTCACGTTCTCTACTTAAAAAGAACTTCTTTTAAATCCTGAATGCAGTTTTATTGTTGGACTTTCCCTAGGCATTGAAGTGATAAAAAGCATCCTCCAATAAATAACTTCCAATCTTAGTAAAAAAATTACCATGGATATGTTTTACACCGAACAAATAAGACCCAAATTTACAGAAAATACGAGACGTTATGTGAATATTATTCAGCTTTTGTGGAAAAATGGAAGACAGAATTTATCAGCACACTTTATTCTCTGTGACTGAAGATAAATTCAATTTTAATCTAACACACAGGCAGATTTCAAATTTTGTGACATGAGAATGGGAGTAGAGAAAATCATTTCTAGAAACACAGGCTATTAACCTCTGTATGACCCTGATAAACAGCCAGAGAGATAGATATCAAGCCCAAGGAAGACTTGAAAAATAGTATCTGGGCTATTACATTTTTCCCTTGATCATCAAGCCTACCCTTCACCATGGAAGAAAGCATTTCTACGTGCAATTTGGGGAAAAAAAATAACAACTTTTTGCTTAAAATCTCCTACTTACTCTTTGTTTTCCAAGTCAAGAAACTAGTCATTTAGCAGGTAATTTTTAATTTTCCTTATAAAGGTAGGTAATAGACAAGGAGATGTAGACGTATACAAGTTAATTGTGATCCAATAAGTCTGATCATATATATTCCCAAATCAATTAGTAATGAGCACCATGATATACTTCGGTGCTAGTTTAGCTTTGGGTATTTTTCTCTTTAATTTTTTCAGTGAATGCAATGATTCTAGCATCTAGAGTGTTGTGAGACTTCCAAAGGAAAGCATCCCTCTCTCCCTCTCATAATTTTCAAATTTCTGAAGTATATAGAGATCTTTTATGGACATAATATAAACATTATTTTGGAGCTGTTACTTGAACACTCTTATCTTTTGTAGAGGTAGTAATTCATAAGCTAAAAGCATAAATGGATTTCATATACAAAAGATCTCTCTAACCAGCTTGTTCATCTGATGAACACACACAAAATTATGCTTTGAAAATTACTTTCTCACTAAGCTTCAGGACTTTCCAATCAAATTAAGGTCACAGGGTCTGTTCTTCCTTTTCCCATTCATAGTTGATGGACAGCCTCTGAACAGTAGAAATTTGGTAGAGATACAGGATATCGAAATTTTTACATCTTCTTAATTAAAAAAAAACCCTCCAAATCATAGTTGTTTTAGTTGCTCTCTATTGTAGGCAAAATTTTTTAGGGCTTACCATGTTTTGGGCACAAGATCATAAAAGTTACAGTTCCTGTCCTCAAATTGCTTGTGAGTATAATCTGCATCTCAAGTTCTCGGATAAAAGTTTTCACAAGATTCTATGGAGAAACAAAGGGAAATTGAAAGTCATGCAGGAGATTTAAAGAGGTTTACCAGCAGGATCAGTGCTGGAGCTGAGCTTTGAAGGAAAGCACACATTAGTTAGGCAGAGAGGAACAAGGGATACCCAGAGTGTTCAAAGACCCTCTGAGCCTCCCTATGGGCTGTACTACCAACAATGAAGGAGAAGAGACACTTATAAAAGACTGGGTGTCAATTTAGAGTCTAGTCGAATCTGAACTCTGTATCTAGCCGGTTCAGATTTTATGACTTAGTGTGATAATCCTTAGAGGTATTGTGAAGGATTCACAGGGGTTTGAACCAGAGTCAGGCCTGAATGCTAGGCCTGCAGGTGGGATCGAGGCAATGGCTCTGGGAAGGTAGGCAAAGATTTTTGAAGATTTTAGGGCAAAAAAAGAGACTTCTTGGGGCAACTAGTTGGCTACTGAGAAAAGAGGCTATGCTGGGATGATTTTCCAGGTTTCTGGTTTGGTTTGGTAATTAATAGGAGCTGTTGAGATAGGAACAATTTTTAAAAATCAGAAAAGGAACGGAAGAAAGGAATATATTCACTTTTAGGGATATCAACTTTGCAATGCCTACAGGGTATGGGAATATATATATTCAGGAAGAAATTAAATATGCCCATTCTAAAGAATACAGAATTAGAAGTAGAGCAACAATAATAGCACAAATATTAATAAGAGAGAAAATGAAAGATATTTGACTTTAGCAGGTGATAGCTACTGTTTAGTGTCTTTAAGTGGATTATTTTATGGAATGCTTACAACAGATGGTGGAAGTAGTCTCATTTACAGATAAGGAAGGAAAGGATTAAAAAAGTTAATTTTCCTAGTGTTACTTGTTGACAGTTGAAATAAGCCAGGATTTGAACCCATGTGATCTAATTCTAGAGCCTCCGTTTATTACTGATGTTAGACTTAAAGTTGTAATTGAAATTTCAGATACATTTATAACATCAATACTTAACATCATGATATTAAATCAACAGTATTTTAGTATTTTATTATACTGACAATTCAAGGAATAATTGGATTTCTCCAACTCCATCTGCAGGCCTGCACTCCCCCCATAATTTACTGTTGAAGAACCAGGCTTCCTGTCACATCTGGATTTTAATCACTTGGAGGTATGTTTTATTTAATTGTATTTTACCATTCTGTAAGAAAAAAACCTTTACACTTGGATCTGAGTTTTTCTGACTAGTAAGATTATCTATACTACCTATGGTGATGGGTAAAATCAACATAAAAACAGCAAGCTCATTCTACAGGATAAGTAAGCAGATTCAATTTTCTAAAATGTATTTCATAACTTAGTTTCTTAGAATAAAGACAGTTCACAAGATTAGAACTTTGGTAAATCTCCAAACTCTGTTTCTTCTGCTTATCTACCTGTGAACACAAGGTGAGGCTCTGTAAATGCAGACAGTAACAACAAAGATGACGAGAAGAACCACATATACTGTGTATACTCTGGAGGTGAGAAGCTGTCTCATTACATCATCACTGGAAGAATGTGAGAAGGCAGGAGGAGACCAAACTCACACTTTTACAAGGTACAAATCTCACCCTTGAGGGTAGAACCCCCATGCCCTAATAATAGCTTTTGAAAAGTCTTAACCTCACAATGCCATGGAATTCAAATTTCATCATGAGTTTTAGAGAAGACAAGTATTTCAACTATAGGCTTTGTTTCCAATTCTTAGACTCTACAGCAATGATGGAATAACATTGTTTTGTACATCCTTCAATGGGGGGTACTTCTTTCTATGTGCTATAGGTTTCTAGGAGTGGAATGGCTGATTTCAATGATACATACGTTTTTAAATTTTTTAATACATATTGCCATACTGTCTTCCAAAAATATTGAAACACTTTATATTTCTATGAATAGTATGAGACAGTACCTATCCCCCATTCCTTTTATAATTGTCACATTCATCATTTATTAAGATTGATGGATGTAGCCGAGGATTTAGCTGAGTGGTTCCGGCACCTTCCTCACAAGTGCAAGGTCCTGAGTTCGATCCCCAGTACTAAAAGAAAAAAAAAAAAAGAAGAAGAAGGAACTGAAGATTGATGGACGTAAAGTGATAGCTCACTGTCATCTTAACATGCATTTTACTAATTAAAGAACTTGAGACCTCATATTTTTTATGTCCACATGCACTTCTTTACATTTACACTCTGTCACTTTTCTATGGAATCTGTGTCTTGTCAATTTGTAGTTTTTTTCTATATTAAATAATAGCCCTTCATCTGTCATCAGCATTATAAACAACCCTTAAGCTCTCCCTTTTTCTTTACTTCTCTTTAGGTTATAATTTGTCAATCAAATATTTCTATTTCTACCTAATTATAGTTGCCTGTCATTTTATAGTATCTAGATTTCTAATTTTGATTCAGTTTTCCCTGCCATCTCATATTTGCAGGGTTCTAGCATTATATTTTCCAAAATACTCTTTTAACAAAATTCTTACCTTTCAATCTTTATTCTATCTGGAATTTATTTTTATGTATAATTCAGAGTATATTTTAATTTTCTTCTGTCTGTTGTTTCTGGATCACTGATTAAATAGCTTATTCTTTTCTCACTAGATTTAATATAATCTTTTTAAACCAGGACTTTGACTTCAACTTTTGTATTACATTTTTCAAATCAGATGCTCCTATATGGTTTTGAGAAATTGAGATATTCACAGTATTGTGATGGGCCAAGAAAGAAAGTAAAGAAATAATTTTAAAATTTATTTTTAATTCAGCATTTCAGCTCCAGATTAAAGTACCACTGAGAGTTACACCTAAAACTTTGTAATCAGGAAAATAATACCTCTAGTAAACTAACTTTTTAGAATTAGAAAATTACAGCCAGGGATTTAGCTCAGTGGCACCACATTTGCCTCACAAGCACAAGGTCCTGAGTTCAATTCCTGCTATCAAAAAAAAATAGAATTAAGAAATTAAAATTACTATAGAACTAAATCTAGTACTCTAAGCTCAGTATGAAAATAAAAAGTACAATTATTTGTGGAACCTCTGTCTTCCAACTATTTATTATAAGACCAGGAAGAATTTTATCAATTGTCTGTAATGAGTACTTTCTGCCTGCCAATTGGTAATGTGCCTTCCAACCCTATAGTTAAACTCTCTTGACACTTCAATACTCTGTAAGCCAGAAATCTGCTTCCAATAGCCAAGCTACCAATACTTTGGTAAAATAGGACCATCTAGAAAACTCTTGATCCTTGCAGAACATGAAGTAATAAGAACATTCTTACTTCCCTTTATGTAAAATTAGAGGAGGGGATGTGAACAAGGTAACTGGGCCTTCCTAACAACACATGCATACTAGCAGAATGGCTAGGAAAGGGTAGGTTTCAATATTGGCTGCCATGTTACATCCCAGATAAGTATGCATCCAGATCCAGCACCCTAAGTCATATTTCTTCCTTTTCTATTATACACTTTTCCTCACCGGTGTCTTGAAATCTTGTTAGTCAACTCTATAGCCAACTTCACAAAGCCATCAGCTCTGCCTATATAAGAGAGAATCTTTCTTTCTCAGAAGTCCCTTATGGTCAATTTAAAACAACAGATTGGTAAAGGGTACAAGAGGAAGAGAGAATCCATGCCAGAGGAATGATCCTTTATTTTTCTTTTGCTGGCATACTCAACAGCACATGTCAAAGGTACTAGCTATAAAATGTTCACTGAGCTGATTCGTCGCACTAGAAACTCTTATTTAAATTACAAACAGAGGGTTATCAGTAATATGCTCTAAAAGGATAGTCTTAGAAAAAGGCTGATAAAGACTGCAGATCTACTCTTTGGGTAGCAAGTCCAGACTATGGAGGAAGTTAACTATCCTGAAGAACACTGACATATCTTTCTTGATTGAATCAAATAATGCAATGTTAGTTTTGTTTTCTCAGTCAAATCCCCTTTGAATAAAAGTATCATTATAATTGATTTACTGTTTCATTATAATTCAGAAATAGTCTGATTACTGGAAAACTAATCAGAGGAACAACCATGTACATAAGTTATATCAATACAGGATGCTTTCATGAAACTCATTCCTGCCTTGGAATATTTTTAATACAAAAGAAAATCTAAAATGCAAGGCTAAAAGTGAGTTTCCTGTATCTCAATGATTTAAAGTTTATTATTCAAGATCAGGCCTTTACTACTAGCACTTCATTGCTTTACTCATACTCCACGATGATTAGAACATGACCATGTTTTCTAAAGAGTTAATGACTGTGTTGTTGAATATGACTTCTAATCATTTTACGACCTAAAAATAACAGATTTTCTTCAAAAAAAAAGTACATGTGAGTGGTGTTCTTGGGTCTCCTTTGATGCGTTTTGACTGATTTATTCTTTAATTAACCTCATAAGACTCTGCTTTGGAAAGCCTGTGTAGTAGGCATAAAGAGAAAATGCAAAGCAGGATTGATGTATGTACCACTCTGTCAAGTAGAAAAGCAAGAAAAGAAATGATGATATCAGCATTTCATATCTGAAATAGCTTCTTTCCCTCATCTTTGTTTTATTTTCATCAGCATCTTCAAGCTATTTGCAATTGCTGCAAAAAACATCCAGAAATAGTATCAAAATTCTTTTCAATAGGAAGAAATCTTGCTTAAGCTAAGTGTCAAGTGGTTTCACTTTTTGGAAGGCTTCATTCCTTCATGCCTTTTAAGAAATCCTTTTCCACCATTCAGAAAATTTAATAGGTATTTAATTTAATGGATGTCATGTTGTCCTCCAATAACCTCACGCCTCCATTTTTGTAGCTAACCTTACCAATAAAACCACCTGAGCACCTCAGCTAAACATTCATTTAGCACATCACAAATCCAGCAGACCTTGACTACCTTCCCAGCAAGGCAAATAAATATGTTAAAGGACCATCCTAATGTCCTCATTTTGAAAGTCAAGAAGCATTTAGTTTAACAGCTAACTAATTTATCACATTGAAAGGGCATATGCCCTCCAGAACTTCCAACTAACTCAGTCCTGCCTGCCCGTTAGGCAAAAGAGGAAATGGAGGCCTATTAAAGAGTAACTCAGTTATCAGAAATTAGCTCAATATTATGTCACATCAGATAAACATCAGGAACAGAGTGTGATTTTATCCTCATCTTCCCTGCACCATCAGTAGATTATTCAGCTTTTCTCGTGAGTGCAAACCCAGGTTTGGGGCCTCGGTGGCAGAAATATCTTAGATCTATGAGTGAGTCTATTGAATTGGCAGGTGGCACTGGGGACACATTAAGAATAAAGCTTGTGTCACTCAGGATCTCATCCTGAGACAAATCACACCAGTAATTTCAACAAGTGAAATTGAATATAAAGAACGTTTGATTTAATAAAAGTTGGTTAATTAGAAATAACTCAGAAGTAATTTTTTCTTTAAGACAGGGTCTTGCTGTGTAGACCAGGCTGGCCTTAACCTTGCAATCATCCTTCTTCCTCAGTCTCCCAAGTGCTGGGATTACAGGTGTGTACCCCTGTACTCAGCTAAAAATAGTTTAGAGGCACCAGTATAGGAAGCAGCCACCACCCTGTGGCAGACGAATTCTAAACTGACCCTCAGTGGCCCTCAATGATCACCCTGGTATCTTCCCCTTTTCTTGCATGTAGGCAAAACGTGTGACTGTTCTCTAACCTGTCTTAATGGAAAACATGATGGGATGTCATGATGGGATGTCATTTTCATTAGGTTGTGATGTATAGGATTTCACCTTGATAAACTACAGCAAGAAAGTATCTTGCTGGCCTTGAAGAAGCAAACAGCTACCTGTGAACTCCCCACTAAAAGGGACACAAGGCAAGGAATTGCTGGCATCTTTTAGGAAGTGAGAGTGACGCCCAGCCAGCTGTCAGCAAGATGCTGGAGCCCTAAGTCACAAAGTCACAAGGAAATGAATGCTGCCAAACCTGAGTTTGGAAGATGAGTTTTTCCTACTCAAGTTTCCAGATGAGAACACGGCCCACTTGACACACAGTGCAGTCTTCTGGTATCAGGGTAGAAGATTCAAGGAAATAAACCCTTGGAAATCATGAGATTATAATAAGTAGGTGTTAAGTTGCTAGACTTTCAGTAATTTGTTATACAGCAAAACTTAATATATACCTTTTGGCCTACAGGAAATAGAAACAAAGAAGAAACAAAAACTTAGAGGAAGAGGTTCCTTTAAGGGCGAAACATAGACTTTTACACAGATGATGACACCAAAGAAATGATACCCGCACCTCTGGTCTGTGCTGGAGACCCCACAGACTCAGGCAAGCTACTGGCACTTCCGGGACACACTGCATGCTGGTAGGCTCGGCGCCATGTTGTGAAAACCAACACCGGAAGAGTCTCCTCACCACCACCACCACCCTTCTGCTTTGTTGCCATCTTCTGGTATCTGCTCTTAAGAATGCCTCACTCAAACCAGAAGAACAAGAATAAATAAAGACTGAAAGTCCAACTTAATGATCACAAAACAGGCACGGGATGATAGATTTTCAGGTGAGAAGCAACAAATTAATAAATGGTATGGACTCTCTAGTTACAACTTCTAAGGTTACCTTCACCAAAGCCCATTTGTCTTGGAAGAGAAAGAAGCCTTAATAGAAAGGAAAGGGGAAAGCTTCTCATTTTGAGGTCAAAAGTGAAGGCCAATGATTGAAGAGCAGAACCTTTCTCAGTCTGTAATGTATTTCTAAGTAGCCCAGGAAAACAAGGCTCGACCCCTTTCCTCCTGACACACGCTGCACTTCAAAGTTGCAAGACAGTCAGTCACAAGGTGCTCAGAGTATCTGTAAATAACAGTGTTTTATGATAGAGTTTTGTTATTTTTTTTCCATTTTGCAATTTAGTTCACCACTTGACTTTTTAAAAACAGTATCCAGATTTTTTAAGCATTCAAACTCCACTATAGGCCAGTTTTTAAAACACAGCTTCAACATTATTAGGATTTTATTTTCTTCACGTACCATTTTCATTGCTATTGTAACAGTATTTCAACTACTCATTAAAATGTAACCAAAGCCTTTGACCTTAAAATTAACCATCAAAAGAAACATTAACAAATTCATCGCACTTTGCAAATGTTCTGTCTTGTTTAGCTCATATTATCATGTCAAGAAACCTGGAGCATTTTCAAACTTTTTCCCCTTGGGCTTCAAGTCAGTAACTACTTACAGAGATTGTAATATTTTTAACCAATTAAGATAAGGTAAAAGAACACTCATAAGTCAGTTTAGAATACGATTTAAAGAGATTAATCTTTCTGTTCAGCTAACATATTTCTCACAAAAAACAGCCTCCACTAGGCACACACATGTGAAAATATGTGTTCACACATGGAAACACTCACACTCGTTCCCTTACTGATGCTACTGTATTTGTTACGGCCCACTATTTAATTATTCAAGGACAAAACTCACAAATCTATTTCATTAGAGAAAACTCGGATATATCAACTCTGAAAATAAATACATGTTAACTCATAAATAGGTGCACATGTCTGTTGCTCCTATGGCCTTAGATGCTACAGTCAGCCAAGATTCTTCACCGTCTCCCTGCTTTACCATTTCCTGCATGCAGGCTTCATCTCTTATGGACAGACTTCCCCATTCAATGAAAACAAGTTAACCCAGAAGGTAGGGAACGGGAGATGTGAAAGTGTGGTGTCAAAGAGCTTCTAAATTATACCGGTTATAGTCAGTAACTCCTCATCTTGAATCTAACTTGATTTAAACATTATATAATGTATATAGGTATCAAAACACCATATTATCCCATTAGTAGATGCATGTTTATTTTTACGTATGACCCCAAAAGGTAAATTTTTTTTTTTTGTATTAAATTCTTTTATTGGTACATTGTAGGTATACAACACAATTACATTTCTCATTGGGAATTGTACCTTTATATAATGCATCTAGGTTCTTATTTTTTCCCCATTCCTAGCCCTCCCTTCACACCCTCCACCCTTCCCTATTTACAAAGACTTTATGTCCATTTTTTCCATTTCTCATCATTTTTTCCTTTCCCTTCTTTCCTTTCCCCTGTGCCTCCCACTACCCCTACCCCTTTGGACCTTTTATTCCAATTTTACATTATCGATTATTCATTCTAATAATTGGTACATTTTAGGTATACAATATAATGACATTCATCATTGGAAATTTGCACCTTTACATAGTCTCTCTTGGTTCTTGTTTTTCACCCTTGCCCAGCCCTCCCTTCAACCCCTCCAGTCCTCCCTATTTACAAAGATTTTGTTCCTATTTTTCCATTTTCTCATATTAATTCCATTCCCTTCTATCCTTTCCCTTAGCCCTCCCACTTCCTTCCCCTTTGCCCCTTTTCTTCCTATTTCACATGAAGGTAAATTATTTTTTGAAAAAAGAAAACAAAACAAAACAAAAAAAGAATTCTCTGATTGTCCCAGTTTAGTTTATAAATAGCCAACATTGAGTCAACTGGTATGTCCAATGAGATACTCAGATAAGCCAAGGCTGAATGCCCATGCCAGGAAATTGAACGTTGAATATACCTCCCTATCTAAAACAGTGGAGAGGGGAACACGGAAAGAAATTCTTAGAATTGCTGTGAAAATAACCAAAGTTCACCAAAGGAACCTCACCCTCCACTGACAGTGATGAAATCCAGCTGATCCAGTCCACTATTATGAATTTGCCTTCAAAGTGCTTGGTCAAATAGCATCACATTTCATGAAATTAAAAGCTTGGTTGGGCAGCACTCTGGTCCAACTACTTATCTGCACAGTACCTAGGAAACAGCCAATTAAGTTGAAGGTTGACTGGGTCTTAACAGATGAAGAGATCAGAGCTTCAGAATACTCAAATGTCCACAAGATCTATTAAGCAAGGAGCACCTACCTTATTCTATGTGTCCTTTAATATTTCCTCTATGGTAAGAAGCTTTATTAATTATAACTCTGTCAGTAGCAAGAGATACAACATCAATTCAAACAAGTACAAGAAAAAAAAATATCTCTTCCATGTAACTAAAAGTTCTGAGGCAAATACAGATCTGGGCACTGAAATGATGTTGTAACTCTTTATTTTCTTTCCTAATGTCTTGGTCTTGTTTTCCTCTGTTCTGGCTTCATATTGAGACCAGTTCTCACTATGGTAGGCAAAACAGACTGTAGGTGCTGCAGGTTTACATGGCGTTAGAGCTTGCAATTCTTAAGAAAAACAGAATATTTCTTAAGAGCAGAAAAGTCCTGATGGGCATTCTAATGTTCCCAGCATGAGGCACATACTCTTCCTGAATCAACTGTATGGGCCAGGCACAAGTTTGGACATTTTCAGCTTGTATTCATTTGAGTCTACATAAAATGAATTCCTTACAGAAAAAGGCATTCAGTTACTGGAAAGAGAAGATGTGATACTCTTCCTCAGTCCAGGACACGGGCATGGCAGCCTGAACTCTGTTTTCAAGCCCACTGTTGTAGGAACATCACCTACTCGGTTACAAGACGTGTATTTTTCAAGACTAATTTGAAGCAGATATTTTGATCTTCAGAAACTGTTTCCATTCAGGAATGAGTGAACCTCATGTCGAAGAAGGCACTGCATATCATTAGCAATTTGATAATATTTTCAAAACTAAAAGTATAATCTTTCAGGTCACATTCAGGGTTCTCTGTTATAAAGATAGATCAGGAAAGATATGTATGTGATGCCAAGTTAAATACTAGAACAGTGGCATACTTTTATGGCATCTGCTCCAAGAGTTACTTTCTAGCACACATCCACCTGAATAGCTAGGTTTGGAAGAGATTAAGTCTAAACCACAGGCAAACTAATGGCTATTAGATAAAATCAAATACAGTGCTTACTGCTTTGTTTTCATTCTGATGAGGGTATAGACTCAGTGTTTTTCCCAGTATACATCATCTAAGAATATATCATCAAATATAAAGCAGTATTTTTAGAATCTCATGATCTCTAGCTTTTGTTGTATCATAATGTCTTTACTATTGTTTGTGTTAAATATATAAGGAAATTCAATATAATATTTTATAGATACATAGATATTTTAATAGACATCTAGTGATATAAATATATGGCTAAAATATGTTCATAATATACAAAGAGAAAAGTTTACCATAGACTCATGCATCATGAAGATTTATTCTAGTTCTGGTCACACGACCTTGAAAATTACCAATATAAATACAAAAGAAGTTTATTTGTACACCTAGTAATGATCCTAGAGGTAGCAGAATAAGATTTGTGGAGAGGAGACATGGCAACATGGATCATCCAAGAACTTGGTTTATTGCTCTATTGCACAATTTCATTCTCAAGTTCTGAACAAAAATATCTGGAGGTATATCTACTACACCCAACCAGGTGTATGGAAGAAAAGACTGATGAAGTTGTCCCTCTGGAGCACACACACACACACACCCAGATACAAACACTTCTGATTACATTCCATTTACCAATTGTAACCCATTATCAATGTGTGACAAGTTGACTAGACCACATTTAGATTTCCAATAGGAAAGAATGAATATTAAAGAGCAGCTACAACCTCTGCCACAATCTACTTACCATTAATTCTAGGGAGACAAGAATATGCTACAATTATGAAAATAAAAACCCATAAAAGAAATTATTTTGTTTTTTTCTATCATTGAAACTTTTTAATTCACATTTTCCATTATATTCTAAATATGGGCATTGAGGTCAATGAACTTATTAGAAACAAACAACAAAATATCCTATGAAAAAAATTATGGCTACTTTCTATAGGACAATTTGCTCTTTATTTGGTGAATATAATTTATTGGTAGGTCTTTTTTACATAACTTGCAAAATGTAGTCATGAAACATTTGAAACTACCTCCATAAAATGGCACTAAGGTCTTCAAATGTATAGGAACAAAAATCAGTTAATTTAACTATTTGAAATCAATATAAGCTTTGTTCATCTGTGTGACCTTCCCAAATGTAAATTTTCTCACACAGCAATTTTGTTAGCTATAGGCTTCCAAAGAACTGAACTGTACCAGAATATTTTTCCCCCAAGGGCTTAACAAAAATTTCCAACCAAATGAAGAATGGCATCATTACAGATCCGGTAGAGCTGACCTTCCATCGGGAGAGCACACACAGATTGGGTCTCCCCATGAAGGCCTCTCGTCCAGATGACCATAACGCTCACTTTTAGTATAGCTAACTCAAGTTGTGGTCAGGGATTAAATGAAGCATAATAGTTTTATTTTTTCTTTATTAAAACTATGCTCTAATAACATATTTTCCAACTGGTGGTTAGGAGTCAGAGTTCCTTCAGAATAAAACTTTAGGAGTAATAAAATGACTCAAGAAAATATTTCATCCACATTTAACATTCTTAATGGCATTATGTAAAATACAGCATCAGTAACAAACTAAACTACATGACAAGACTAAAGATTCTCTAAAATAAATAACAATATAAGAAATGTTGCTGGAATTAATATAAGCATAAAAATCACATTTTCCATGACTTTAATGACATGAGAAAATGCCTGTGACATGTTTTATGATCTTTATTAATCTGATTATGAAAATCACATACAGAACATTAAGAAGATATAAAAATATCAAAGGGAAAATAAATATCTGCAGTTCTGTCACACCAAATGGCTGTGATAAGAGAAGGATAACTGGCTGGAACTTTACATCTCTCTTGTGCAGCATTCTAAAGATAGGCAAAGTTGATTTTATACAATAGATGCATGCTTTTAAGAAACCATATGCTATAGTTTGGATCTTAAAGATCTCCACAGGCCCATAGGTGAAAGGTGTCACCCAGGGTGGCATTGGGAACAGGAGGAACCCTAGGAAATGAGGGCTAGAGGGAGGTCTTCAGGTTTGGGGGGGTTACCTTGAGGGGGTCCAGGCCCTTCCTCTTTCTCCTCTATGGCCTCTGGCTATGGAAAGAGCAGTTCTGTCCCCCTGCAGCCTCCCAAAATGCATGTGCTTCCTCTCCACAGGCCTCAAAGAAATAGGGCCAACTGATTATGGACGAAACTCCAATTCTGTGAGCAAAATTAAACTTCTCCATAAATTGCTTACCTCAGATATTCTTTATAGTCACAAAAATCTCACTAACACATGATGGCCTTATATGACTGTACTCTATGCAACTTTCATTCTGAAAACTAGAAGAAGACACACACATATTACGCACATATAAACACTGATCTATTGTCCATATACCTATGTCTCATTTTATTAATACATACTAATAATTATATGAATAAGTTATATATTGGTACAAATTAACATGGCTTCCTCAGAGTACTACTGAGTGAAAATATGTTTCAACATTTTTATCATAAATGCTTAGAAGAATAAATGATACCCTTTAACTTTTATTTTAGTTTCATTTTTCATTGGTTTTATATAATACTGTGATGAACTCCTATGAAAATATCTATGAATATCATTGCTGTTCTAAGAGGAATAATTAATGGATAAACCCATATGAGTACATTGACAAAACTGCATCAGTTAAACCAAACTTCTGAAATGACAAGACTAAAGAATATCTAAAATTGGCCGGGGGATGTAGCTCAGTGGTTTCGGCGCCTGCTGTGCAAGCCCAAGGACCCGAGTTCAATCCCCGGTGCCAAAAAAAAAAAGACTATCTAAAATAAATAACAGTATAAGAAATACTGCTGGAATTAATACAACCATGAAAATCATGTTTCTATTTCAAAGAGAAGTGACTTGGTACTTGATGCAATACCGAATGAGGAGGATAGTGTCAAAGGAAACAAACATAAGCACATAGTTATGAGTATTCCTATACATCATAAGAAAAGGACTAGAGGGAAATATTTGAAAATCTTAACAATAATTTATCTAAATCATGAGTACTTCTGCCATCCCTGGGCTGCACTGAGTGACAAAGAATTGTCTTGTGTCATATATAAAATGCATAAATAGTTAATGCATATAAGTAACAAAGCGTCCTTTTTTATATTTTAACTTCTTATTTTACAAAGTAACACATAGGAAATAATAAATAAGAAAATGGGTGTGTCTGCTTAACAACAGTAACTCCTGGGCTTCACAAACATGCGGCGTAGCAGGCAGAAACACCACTATCAGAGCGATCACTGCTTTCCACTTGCCCAGGTGTGGAAGCGCAGGTAACGTCTGATAAACACAGGTTTCCACTGATCAGGTGTGACAGGCAAAGGAGGTGGATTTGGCGCTGCAATGTGCCCCCCCACACAGGCTGTGAGCAATTGAGTTAGAAAAATTTCGCCAGAAAACTACGTGATAACGTTGAGTTTACAATCTGGGGGAAGGGGCACATTTCTAGGTGCCCAGGGCCACCTGAAGCCCCAGGGTGAGAGGTTGGACCCACTTGATCTAAATAGTAGGATTTCATGTAAAACATATTCATGCGTTGTACTTTAAAAATTATTCTAAATTCATAATATATTACTTTTGTAATAAGATTAAAACTATTAATATAAAAGTTTACTGGAATTGAATAGTAAATATACTATTACAATTTGTAATTTATGTTTGGACAATAATGCTCCAATTTGTGGAAAAGCAGTACAGTAGCATGTAGAAATCCTATTGATAATTCATAATATTTCTACAGTGCTGAGATGGCTAAAGCAGAATCTAAAAAGTGAGTCATTTTAAGGGAACATTCTATTAGCCAGAAGTGTAGTAAATATTAATTCTTTGAGAACTTTTAGACAAAAAATTTATACACTAAAAACAACAGTCTTTTTCTAGTACCTTTGTTTTTTATGTTCTCTGTAGCTTCTAATGATTATTCAGTATTATAATTAATATCATCACGGGGGTAAAGTCCCTGACACTCATCAGAAAATTTAAAAAATAGGCAATCTGTGATTTCAGCCTAAAGAAAGGCAATTAAAAAGAATTTTAAATGAATATATAAAAAGTGCAATTGCTTTTGCGTTTATCATGAGTGACATTGTCGCTGTCATCATTAATCTCTCTCTGTACAGTATGAGTGTTTTATTATAGCTAATGGCACACTTCTTGCTCCAGCCACTCTGCCTTTATGTACTAACCAAACTCTTTCTAAAACTTCACTCCATCTAGTAAATATCTGCACATTCTCCTGCATTTTTCTTATCATCTGTGCTTATGGCCTTAAACCTATTTCATTTTAAATTAGTTGTAAAAAATTCATATATGCTATCTCTTTGATTAACTACATAATTTTTTTTCTTTTTTACTTAAGTAGTAAGCTATAATTTATCTTTACTTAGTCTCTTACGTTTGGTGTGTGTCTGTCTTTCTCTATCGGTTACTAAAAGCATAGATCTTATTTTGCCACTAAAAGCAATTCTTTTATCCCTTTTGATAAGTGATCAGTTGTATCCACTCTGATGATAATGAGCTTCAAAATGGATGCTGAAAAATACATGTTGCTTTTTAAAGTACTGCATTCTCTTAGATGATTCTAAGAGATAAGGAACAAAATCTGAATCTTCTTTCTGGTACTAGAGATTGAACCCAGGGATGCTCTACCACTAAGCTACATTCCCAGCCTTTATTTATTTTTTATCTTGACACAAGGTCTCACTAAGTTGCCCAGGATGGCCTTGAACTTGAGACCCTTCTGCCTCAGCCTCCCCAAAAGCAGGGATTACATGTATGTACCACTGTGCCCAATGGCTTTTTTTTCCTTTCACAAACTATTTGTATATACTTCTAGGAAGGTAGACAAACATATACAATAGAAGGCACATATTTAAATTATACAACATGGTAAACTGAGACACAAAAAATGTGCCCATGAAATTACCACAATCAGTAAAATAATAAACATATTCTTCACCCCTAAATGTTCCTTATGTCCCTTCCTACCACCTTGTGCCCAGGCAGCTACTGATCTGCCTTCTTCCATGATAGTGTAACATGAATTTGTAATAATTTATATAAGTGGCAACGTATTACATGTATACCTACTTTGGTCTGGCTCCTTACTCAGCATAATTTTTTTGAGATCCATACATATCATCGCATGTATCAATAGCTGTTTTGTTTTTATTACCAAGTTATATTCTATTATATAGATATATCATAAGTTGCATATCCATTCAATGTTTGAGGGATATACGGGTTACAGACAGTTTGGGGTCATTACGAACCAAGTGCTGTTGGCATTCATGTACAAGTCTTTCAAGGAACACATTCTTTTGACTAAATACCTAGGACTGGACTTGTGGATCATATAGTAAGTTTACATTAAGTTAGAGATCATATTAAAAGCACAATTATGAAACACAATGTTGATGCATATGACTTCATCAAAATTGAAAATTTCTGCTGTTCCAACAAGAGTGAAAACAGAAGCCACAGTGTGGGAGCAATTACTTTTAAACTATGGATCTGATGATACTTGTGCCAGAACTGTAGGAAAGACTCTCAAAACCAAATTTTAAAATACCTCTAGTTAAATAATATGGAGAAGTGTTGACCAAACATTTCATTAGAGAGATAAAGAAGGCAAGTAGGCATATGAAGAAGTGTCACTGTTACTCATCTCTAGAGACAGGCAACACCAATGAGAGACCACAATGCCCTATTAATAGGGCAAAAATAGCCACAGCAACAAGAACATGCACATCGAAATGCTTACAAGCGTGTGGAGTAACAGGGACTCTGAATGTAGGTTCACCCACCACTGTGAAAATCAAAGTGCAGGTTTCCTACAAAGGAATTATTTTATAACATACATTTAACTCCAAACTTTAAAAATTCAAATACACTCACTGTACTCTGGCATTAAAACTCTTTGTAAAGAGGACACTACATTTTTGTAAAAAAACAATAAGTTGAAATAAAATTATATTGTTATGGTTTAAACTCATCCTCAAGGTTTAACCTTTGCTTTTAGTCATTCACATAAATAAGGCATGGGTGTTTTTAAAAATTTAATTAAATTCCTACTCCTGCCAGGCACAGTGCTTTAGCTCACATGACTTCTCCCTTGTCTTTATTCATAAGGTCAAGTAAAAGCCAAAGTCCATAATAAAGAAGTAAAGACAAAAGCTAAACAATTCTCCACAAGTCTACAAGAAAGATGTTTCATCTGATGTCTACTCCTAAGCATTAAGATATCTATTTATGGGCTGGGGATGTAGCTCAGTGGCACAGCACCTGCCTGGCAAGTCAAGGTCCCGAGTTCAATCCCTGGTACCAAAGAATAAAATTTTAAAAAGATATCTATTTATTACCAATTAAAACTGTTTTCCTATTCCTAAATCTGATACATTACTCTATTTTGAGTAACTCATGAAATTACAATTCTGGTTCTTGTGTCAATCCAAGCCAAATCACTTTAAATTCTAAATCTTTTTTTTCCTTACGCATCGCTTTAGTGGCTGGTCCTAGGACAGCCTTTTGATACACAGATGAATAACATAATGCTTCTGCCCTTGAGCAGCTCAGAGACAGCAGGTTTATGCTGTCTCTTGGCTTGGGATGATTTACCCAAGGAGACCTTTCATCAGGAAGCTTTATGTCTTCTAAAGCTTGATTATGGCAACTCAGCTGCCAAGTCCTTGTCACCAATTATCTATTACCTGTTACCAGAGGGACCTTTAAGGGGTACATGAGTAGTCTCAGAATAACACACAGCCCTTCGAGGCACCTTTCTGTGTCTCCTTGTAGTCTTTCCATGTGGTTCTCTGAAACTGAGACTCCAGTAAAACTCAACCTGTATCTTCCAAGACACCTCCCTTTTTCTACCAATGCAGTCTTACTAAGCTCACCAATAACCCCACAGGCCAGTATGATTCCATATTCTGAATGCTTTCAGTCATTTCCCAGCCAGATCTCTGTCTTCTTTCTCCCTGCTTTACAACTTCAGCTTTCACAATACAGCCCTACCCCTGCTTCCTCCGAATCCCACCCCTATCACTTTGCAGCCTCCTCCATCGCAGCCTCATTTCCTGTCCTCTCTGATATGCCAGTGTCTCCCAGATTTACACCCTTGCACTCCTCTTCTTCTCATCCACTCTTCCTGAACAATTTGATCCATATTCATGTTTGTAACTACAGTCTTTAATGGTTTCTGAATCTAAAGCCTATAGCTACTATTTATGGAATGCCTACTATGTGCTCATTATGCTAAGGACTTTGCATAAATTATCTCATTTAATTCTCCACACTTTAGCTTATTTTACAATCCATATGTCCAGGAAATAAACTCATGCCAATACATCTCAGTACACAGAAAAACCTTTTTCACTTAAACTAAGGTTTTAAGAAAATCTAAAACCTTCACACTTTAAAAGCCACTTTGACAATTATTATTTTTAAAAATGGATTTTTAGCAAACTGAACTCAGTTAAGGGAGTTCAAATAACTTACCTTATATTTACAATGGACACCAACACTTTTCCCTTCAAGAGAATCTAAGCACTCAAGTCCTCTTTTAATTATTTTTTTTAATCTTCTAGAAAGAATATAAGACTGGTAGTAGAAAAAGCCTCTTGCTCCAAAGGACTGGGTAACCTCCAAAATAAGTGCATTCAGCTTTTTAAAATTTATTTTCTCCAGAAAATTCCATTTCACTTTGTGAAGCCACAACTGCTCAGAATAGGCTGTGGGAAGAGTGATGTCAAAGGCTTAGAAACATGCCACCTGATATCTATTTCATTCTACACCACCATCCCTCCTGAAATCACTTCACCACATTTGTGCAAGATGATTTTGATTTTTCTCTCCATTCCTTTTGCCACAATAAGAGTTCATTTCTCATCATCTCTCACCTGAACAATTGCTCTGATCTCTCAGCTACTTCCAGCCTCACCCTGCTGACATCCTTACTCTATGCTATGGCAATGAGATTGTTCTAAAATGAACATGTAAGGCCAGGGATTTAGCTCAGTGGCTCTGCACCTGCCTTGCAAGTGCAAGGCTCTGAGTTCAATCCTTTGTACCAATAAATAAATAAACAAACAAACAAACAAACATCTGATTGCTTAGAACCAAACTGATTTAGTTCTGATATCATGTTCCTCTGCCACTGGTCTCTCTAGATCAATATCTCCCCTTTTGGAGACTCCTGCAGTGGGTTTTTATCTACTTCTTGGTGCTACAATGCAAGGCAAGAAGAAAGACATAGAGACAAAGTTAAAAAGACAGATATGGCCTGAGTTTGATCCCTGGTACCAAAAAACAAAAACAAAAACAAAACAAAAAAAGACAGATATGGAGAGCCAGGATGTCCAGTGCTTGAGCAGTCAGAGGCTTGAGCAAGCAAAGGCCCTGAACACCCAGAGCCATCGATATTTATTGGTGATATCATAGTTACATTGAGACAAAGGGGCCACGTGGAATTGCTATGGATACAATGCTGATGTAGGCAAAGCTTGTAAAGGATAAGACAAAGAATTCTTGAATTAGGAACAGAACAGACAAAATATAGGTTGTGATTAATAATTAATCTTGTGGGGTTAACTCTTTACAGCCTGCACAGCTTACAGCTTGCTCTGGACATAATCAATAGGGCAGTCCCCTACACTCCCCTGTCTTTTATAGGTGTGTTAGAAATTTCTACAAAATAGTGTTCATAACCTTAATGAATTACATGTTAAAGTAGAAAGAATGACATAAAGAAAGTAAATTCAAATGTACATATTTGTCAATTGAAGACCTGCCATCTAGAGTTGGTCAGTGCAAAAGTATATTGGAAGCATCACATTCCAACCTCAGACCTCCTGAAATCAACTTGTTAAGTATTTGAAAGATCTCTTATATTAATAAATTCATAATCAGTTACAGTGACAAAAATTAATTCATATGACAATGGCATAAGTTATGTAGGGAGAAATATGCAATATATAAGAAATAAAAATTTTACTAAGAAAATTACTAAGTACATAAAAAGAAAATTCAAGTTAGAAAAATGCATATCAATAAGTATTTAAATTTATTCATAAAAATGAATACATGTAGTAAATAATTCCCAACTCAATCAATAAGGAAATAAGAACCTTAGTATCAAACCCTGAAAAGGATATTTTTTAAAAGATAAACCTTAACAAAATATTAGCAAAATAATATGACATGACTGTATAGGATTTATCCCTGACATGTAACTTTGTTACTGTTTGAAAATTAATTAATGTAACATTCTAATAGAAAAACAAAGAACTCGTTCAATCATCTCAATAAATGCAGAAATAAAATTTAACAAAATTTGATACCTATCCTTTTGTGATTTAAGAAACAAAATTAGAAAAAGCAGAGATAGAAGAGAACTGCTATAACCTGATAAAGGGCATCTACTAAAAACTTCTACTGTTGACATTATACTTTGGATGTTATATTGAACAAAAGCACTTTCTCCTTAAAATAGGCATAAGGAAAAGATTCCACTATCACCACTTTTATTCAATATTTTAACAGAGGTCTTACCCAGTGCACAAAAACAAAGTAAATACCAGGCATAACAGATTTCAAAGAAGAAAAACTGTCTTTATTTTCAGATATTATGATTGTTTATATACAAAGCCCTAAGGAATCTATTAAAATGTTACTAGATCTAGTAAGTGACTATACCAAAGACTCAGAATACAAACTAAATTCAAAAGATCAATATATTTCTATATGCAAGCAACAAATAGTTGGAAATTATTTTTAAATGACATTTTCAATAACATATTGTACCTATGAAGAAATAAGCAAAAAGCATAAAAGATACATTGTACACTGAAAAATATTGCTGAGAGAAATTGAACTAGACTCACAAGATAGAGATTTACCATGCTAATGAGCAACAATATGGTTAATAAATTAATTCTTACAAACTGGTCTATAGATTCAGTGTCACACCAGTCAAAATCTTGAAAATCTTTCTTGTGGAAAATGAATGCAAAGATGTATATGAAATATAAAAGAACTAAAATAGCCAAAACAAATTTGTTTTTAAAAATTAGATGACCTCCACTAAGTAATTATAAGACTCTACATAACCATAGTAATAAAGACAGGGTGCTACTGAGTAAAACAACAAAAAAAATCAAACAAAATAGTCTAGAAATAAACTCACATAAATTTTCTCAGACTGTTAGTGAAACACAAGGGGAAATGGAAAACATTTTCATCAAATTGTTCAGTAATTCTTAAATATCCACATTGGAAAAAACAAAGCTTGACCACTACAGCAAGCCATACAGAAAAACTAAGTTAAGATGATGTCTAATAAGCATAAAAAACTATAATTATGAAGGTCTTAAAAGAAAACGTAGAATAACAAAAAATAGCAATTTGGAATTACAAGTTTCTTTAGAAGGCAAAAATCACTAACCATTAAACTAATTTTTCACTACAGCCAATTGCTTACCAAAACACACTGGTGAGAAAATGAACAGTCCAGAAAACTGTTGGGGTTGGGGTGGGGGTGGGGGGGCTAGGAGGCAGGTAGTCAAGGAAAGGACTGATATTCAGAATACCTAAAAAAAAGTTCTATAAGCAACATTTCTCTCCAAATATTCAGACCAACTCTTTACAAAATAGGTAAATAACTATTTATTAAAATGTAGTCACTGAGAAAATAAAAACCAAAATTACAATGAAATGTCAATACATACCCACTAGAATGGCAACAATTAAAACCAAATATTAAAGAGGATGTAGATCAGCCGGACCTTTCATATATTGCTAGTAGCAAGGCTAACTAGTACAAGTACTTTGGAAAATTATCCAATAGTCTCTCATGGATTAAATGTTTATGTATCATATGATTCAGCAACTACAGACCTGAGTGTCTACCCTAGAGACATATATCTCCAGAAAAACTTGTACAAGTATGTTAACAGCTGCTTTACTAATAAGAGCAACACTTCTGAGATAATTCTTAGTCATTCTTTTTATATACAGATGATTGATTCTACAGTATCCTATTACAGCAATACAAAATGGATTAAGAAAAATCCAACTATATGAACAGTATAATAAATAACTAATATATTTAAACAATAAAATATTACTTAGCAATAAAAACTAACATGTGTACCATGAATTAATCTCAAAAATACTACTTTGATCGAAGTAAGATACAAAAGAGTATACATTGTATACTTCCATTCATATGAAGTATATAAACTTGTAATACGAATACATGGTGACAGAAATCAGAATATTCGTTATTCTGTACAGCACATTTCAAAAAGAGTATGAGACAACTCTGTAGGGTAGGGTTATATTTTATATATATTGATAGGAGTGTGGACTGCACACAGTACGCATTTGGCAAAATTCAGTGAAGTGCACAATGAGGATCTGTACATTTTACTGAAGATAATTATGCCTCCAATTTTCAAAACTACATTGAGATACAATTTCTCACCTGTCAATTCCCAAAAATTAACATGTGACATTTGCTGGATATAGCTATAGAAAATATTTGCTGGATATAGCTGGATAGCTATAGAAAAACAGGCATATTCCATGCTTTGATGAGAATGTAAAATGATATAACTCCTAGGAGATATGGCAAATTTGAACCATCTGGTAAAATTACAATGTATTTGCTCTTTGATCCAGCAATTTCTCTCCAGGCATTCTATACCAAATATACTCTGGTGAAGATATGAAAATATTTGTATTCAAGACTACTCATTGCAGCACTGTTTGTAGTACCAAAGCAACAAAAATACTAAAATATCCATCAACAAGGGGCTGGTTGAATAAATCAGGGTCCAGGCAAGCAATAGAGTACTCTGTAGTTATAAAAAGTAAAAGACAGACATATGTATTATGGAAACACTGTTACATGCAAGAAGTAGGATAGAAAAAGTACATGTGAATTGCTATTAGAATTGCTATCATCATTGCCAAAAGGAAATAATGATAGGAAGATATGAACAGATAAACAGAATATTTAGTAACCCAAGAGAAAAACAGGACAATTTTTAAATGATTACCAAGAGAAGAAACAGAGTAGAAGAAATGGGCATACGCATTTCTCTGAATATATGTATCTTAGTCTAAATTTATTTTCAAACACTATAAAGAATCCACACAATCGATGAAATAAAATTAATTTTTAAAAATGTCTAACAAGCAATTGTAAAATAAATGAGTTTAATGGAATAACCAAGTAAGTTGGTGGAATAACCAGAGATAGTATCAAATAACATGAAAAAAAATAATTTAACTAAACACTCCTAGCAAGACACAGCCCAGGACACAAAGAACTGCAAACACATATAAGTGCCATCTAAGAAATCATATTATTACCATGAAATAGTGTACTGTAGAATAAAGTAAATAATTGTACTAGTGTTGAGAGCTGGCATTTTTTCAGCTAGAAGAGACACAGATAGTAAGATTTATGAGTTTAAATTAAAACCCTATAATACTGCATCTGAATCAAAAGTATTGGCAAGACCTCAATGTTACCTTTCAAAAATAAAACTGGTATTTCCTATTTTCATCTACAGAAAAGATTCAGAAGCGATAACCAACTCAACAACAGTAAGTATCCTAGTAACTGTATTTTACTGTCTAAATCACATATCCCACAAAAGAGCCATAGTTCCTTGAAAATTTGTGAAATTCCAGATCTAGAGCAAAAAAAAAAATGATCTCGGAAGATGTTTTATAACAACAACAACAAAAATTGAAGCTATCGCGTGTCTGGTCAAAAGAACTCAGCCAACTTGAAGATGCTGCCATTAGCCAAAAAAGGGACAATTTTATATTGCTAGCTACAAGATAGTCAATAAAAAAATAATAATCCTTGCTCAGTACTAAAGAATGCTAGTAAACTCAGAAAGTATTAGTAAATCATTTCTTAATTTGGAATATAAAGGGAAGGAATCACAAATTCACCCTTCCTTTCCTGTACAAACTAATCCTGAAGTTTACAAACTAAAGGACAAAGAAACAGTGGTCTCCATAAAAGTATTCTAGCTAAAAATTGAATGCTAGATTTAGAAAATCATTATTTTGCAATCCCCAAGTAACTAATGAATGTGGGCAAAGAGCAGCTGCTACCATCACTAAAATCATCATCATAAAAAATAAATTAAAATATCACCAAATATTATGACCCTCCTAATAGAAGCACAAACCACTAGTGACGTATTATTTTAAAAAATAGAATTTGAATATAATTATGACTCCAAAATTAACAAATCATAGGTGATAGTGGGTACAGAGAAACATATTGGATACAAAAACATAAAATACAAACCATGGAACCTCTACAAGTCTAATTACTAAGTTTCTTTCAGAAATACACTGAGAAAAAATAGGTAAAGAGGTAATCTATAAGAATTAGAGCCAAATTAATCAACTGTAATATGTAGTCCTTATTTGGACATAGTTTGAACAATCAATTGAAAAATATAATTATGAGAAACTCAGAGAAATTTCACCATTTACATTTGATGGCACTGAAGAATGATGACACTGAAGTTATGGTAAAGATAGCCCTCGTCAATTTTGAAATATATGCTAAAATATTAAGCTATGTGTAAAATTTTCATCAAAACAATGTGTAGGATATCATAAATAGAGATCAAGAACAAGATTAGGTATGTGTTGATAATTAGTCACATGAGTCACATTATTTTCCTCTTTTCTTTTTTAAAAAATATTCTAATAATATGAGAGATTTAGGAAGTGCTAAGAATATTTTTTTATTCAATGAATCTGTGCATTTTTTTCTTTGAAAAGCCAACCTAAAAGGAAAGGAATTACGAGGAGGCAGGCATTCTCAACCCAGGGAACGAACACGTACAGAAAGCCACAGACAACACAATGTGGCAGGGAACGCTACACATGTGGCCACAGCTGGATGGAGGAGACACAGGAGAGTGGAAGCGAAGGTGCACAGGGAGTGTGACAGCCTGGATTCTAGGGAGTCATCAGGCTGAAGAGAGGTCTGTATTCTATAGATAAGCACCACCCCCAGGAATAAAATGCAAGCCATGTGTATGATTTCAAATTTATTTTGCACAAAGATATGGGTGTAACAGTGAAATGAAACACATGATTAACTCCCAAAATCCAAACTATTATCAAATAAGTAATCAATATAAAATGGTTAATGACCTAGTTTGCTATTTGGTGCTAAATTTTCACACTTGAATTCATATTTTAGACTTATAGCACATCTCAAGTCATAGTCTCTCAAACTCTCCATGGCCACATGGGGCCTGGGGCCACCATACAGCACACCACTGGTATTCAACTTTGTGATTTGAGAATTTTCAGAATCTACCTGCTTTTTATTCTCTCAGTCACTAAATTTATCCCCCATGACTTTAACTACCATGGTTCTCCAATCCAGCTGTTTCCTAACCCCAAGACCATGTGTTCAACCATCTACTATATTTTAATCAGTTCATTACCTGCCTACTGAACATTTCCCCTAACAGGAATCGGTTATCCTGTTCCCCTCTCCTTCTCTTTAGTCCTGCCCTCCTCATTTAATCAACTAAAAATTTGGTTAACTCTACTTGAAAATCTCTCAAGCACTCTACAATTCCTGCAGACTAAGTATTTTTCAAATCAAGATTAACACTACTGCAAATGACTCCCCATCTTTTCCTCTGCCATTATTTCATTTCCACCCCAATACAGCCCCTCTAATGTCATAGGAAGAAATGCATTTATGAATTTTTTAAAAAACAATAATACATATATATATAACAAAAGCTAAACTTTCTCCTTAAACATTTTCCTTTGATCCACAGGATAATATTGTCTCTGAAGGTTTTAATATTCTTAACTGACATAATTCCTGCTTTACACAAGTGAATACAATGCTACTTGTTTATAAGGAAAGAAAAAAGTATATAACTAATTTTGCCTAGAATATAAGATGAAAAGTTAATAATAGCAAATGGTGAAATGAAAGTATAAATTCACCAGCTTCTTAAAATTAAGTCATCTACTCCCCTTCATATGAGATGGCTTTAAGCACTAACTCCTTCAATCCTCCTTGTTTAGCCCCAGGAAATTGGTTGATGAGAATCCTATTACTTAACACATCAGCAAATAAAGAGCATACATCTGCCCGATATGGGAGGGTTCCTGACGGTTACTGCAATCTCTTTGGGTAAACAGACTTGAATGACTCTGGGTGAAATACAGGCCCAAGGGAGAGGAAGGGCAGGATGTATACCTCGCCAGCACACCTGGAAGCTGAGAGGGTACCAGGACTATAATATGCAACAGAAACCAGCTGCCTCATTCTGTTTCACTGAGTCTGCCAGCTGAGATACATTATTTGACACTGCTATGCACAGCCAAATCATTCATCAAGTTGTTCAAAGCTCAGCACACCACCTGTCCACAGACCAGATTCATATAAAAAAATAAAATGAAACTTTTCTCAGCCCCATGACAAAAGTGAAGATACTTCTTTTAGAGAGAACAAAAGTTATGACATCCTTTGCAGACCAAGTATGCCACAATACCTGAAAGCATAGATGAAAAAGAAAAAGGACAAAGAAAATAAAGCATGTCACACGGCTTGTCTGGATGGTGGCAAAAGATACAGCTAAAGTGGGGTCACGTAATGTATCACCAAGTAAGATATAAAATATATTTTCTGGCAGCTTCAAAATTTTAGACATTTTCTATGATTCAAGGGTAACATTTTATACCTTTTTTACTCATCTCACTAGAAGCAAGCCAAAGTAGAACTAACTCATCCTCAGATCACCTTACCTCTATCTATCTAAAACCTTTTATTTGTTTTTGCAGCAGCAGTAGCAACAGCAACGGCATCTTTAAATATTTAATTCTTTTGAACTTCCTTCACATTTGGGATGTCTAGGAGTATTTTTAATTCTCACAGACTCCTCCTCCCAGCTGAACTCAGGGGGAAAATAATTAAATAATTTTGTGAAAGTCTGTCAAACAAGATTCAGAAAAAAAAAAAAAAGAATATTGGAGCTAATTTGGTTCACTCAGCACCACTTTTTCTTTTCTTGGAGTAATCTACAAATATCTTTGTACACAAGTCACTGAAGGCTCTCATGACACTTGACAACCGACTGAGTGAAAAGATTTTTGATATCCTCAGATGAACTTAGGGACAGGGCTGTGGTGAGAATTTTCCTGTTAAGAGCAGCCTAGAGAGAGGCAGATGAAAGACATTCTGAATATACATGGAGAAGTTAACATATCCTTTTGCTTTGGCACAGGAGTTAAAAGAATCAATCTAAATGCCTCAACTCGGATAAATGTCAAAAGCATAATGTGGACTAAAAACTCAGGGTATGCACTGCCATGTCAAAGGACAGTTGTATTCACATAAACGTGAAAGACACACAGCAGTGACACTCTGTCATCACATGTAGTTCACACACAGACACTCGAGTGAAACAGGGTGCCCAGAACTCCCAGAAGATGACTTTACTTGATGGGGCTGTGAAAGGCAAAATGTTCACTACGATTTCCAAGAGGCTGTGAAGAAGAGGGAAGGAAGCGATAAAAAAAAAGGAGGAAAAGAGAGCGTGAGAGAAATGCAGGGGTGCGGACACTGAGGACTAGAAGAAGGCCTGGCTGTGTAGAACACACCAAGCCTCCAAGACAGTGCAGACTGAATGCAGGACCGGGCTGCAGAGGATGGGTTTGCTATAACAAAACAGACGATCACACCCTCCCCTCAAGTCCCACTAACCCTGAACAGTCGCGAATCTGGCCACTAACTCACAGGGTCATGACGCACAGCATCTCCTATTTTTGTGTATATCTGATAAAACTGTAAGCTATTAAAAATGATTTAACCCCCTCATTCATATCGAAGTACACAGTCCTTTGGATGTTTGGATTTTTAAGACCATGTAGCACCAATATCAGCTTCTCGTTCACCTTAAGGAAATAATATGGTTGTACTTGAGACATCGCTTCTATCTGACTTCAGAAAAGGATACTCTCCACCAGTGTCCAGCTAGGCCAAGTGTCTGACAGTGTGTGCTTGTCTTTGACAGTGGAGACCAGTAGTGACGGAAAACCAAGTACAGTTAAATATCAACAGTATACAAGGCTCCAATAGGCCCCTGAGAATATTTTTTTCTAAAATATTCCAGTGACAAATAATTTCTCAAGATATCAACCTCAGACAAGGATTTTCCATGCACACAATTGAAGACAAAACTAGAACACTTCAGCTTTATGGCTAGGGAGATTAAAACAAAGGCTCTGCAAAGAAAACATTTCTCATGCTGCCTCTCTTTATTAAAGTGTGGTTGCTTCTTTTTTCCAGTAGTATCTGCAACCCTGCCTCTTTCCTCTGGTATCCTACACAAAAATATATTTTACCTGAAATAGAACCAATATAAAAATGAATAAATGATTTAAACCATCATGGGATTGCCCCTTTTTAATAAGCAATCCAGAGGGGACCTTCACCTGTCTCAACTCTCTCCTTAAATCACCAGCCAGTTTGACCATGGTGTGTCACCTCCCTTGCTGTTTCAGTGACAAATTAACTTTTGGGGAATGCAAAGGTTTATTTCTCAGGCAAACAATATGGTACCACACACATCCTCTCCCTCCACAGAGGTAATGCGCTCGCATACAGCCATGTAGAAGTTTCCTTTATTCCTTAAGAAACTGATACCATATAAAATTGTGGACAAAAATATGCATCATATGCTTGAGTGGACAAAGAGTAGCCTAGGAGACCTGAGGCTGCTGTCTTCACAAAGTCAGGCTTGCAAGGTTGGTCCCTGCCAGCATTTTGGAGCACGGATTCTCGAACATTCCCTAACTGATAAAAACTAGTTTGCTGTCCCTAAACTGTACGCACCGTGCCTGCCAGGGAACAGGTACCTTCCTTCCGGGAGTCTTGAATTCTGGTAGGGCTTCCCTGGGAAGAAACAATGAACACACATGGCTGCCATGTTATTGATGGAAAATGGATGTGCTCAGTGTGACCTCCAACAGGAGAATGAGTAGAGGAAGTCAGCACGTGGACTCCTCAAGACCCAATGTCTTTTTCCACTGCTAACCCAGTCCTGTATTCTATTGCATCACTGTCACATATCTCATCCCTGAATACAATTTTCTGCTGAGTTCTGCAAGTGCATCCTTACAGAAAATTACTATGTGGGATGACCATAAGCGGCCCAGCAAAACTTGGATTTAATGATCTTGAGCAAACAGTAATTGCGACAAACAGTCCAAATGATCCACTCTTAAAAGAGCAATGCAACTCACCATCTATTAATAAAACAGAAAATCATAGACATTTTGTAGATTTATAAGGGAGTTATTACAAATAACCAAAATTTGCCTGTTTTTTCTTGTATCTTTTACATAATTTTTATCTAAAGACAAGAAATCAAGTAATAATGACTACTGTGAGTTCTTTGTGACAACAGTTAAATATAAAAAAGCCCGCACAAGGAGTTCTTTTCCATAAGGTGTGGCAGAACATGTTGAATACAATCTGTGACTTTAGTCAATTTTTGAAAGCAAATAAAAGCTGCAGATGAGTAAGAAATTGAAATGTGTCATAAGATGTAAAGAAAAATATATTTTAAAGAAATTACTGACTAGAACAGCCTTTTATCCCTTCCAGGTAGTGTGGGCTTGGAAAAAACTTTTGTTTAAATCAGAGAGAGGCACACAGGAGACAGCACATTGAAGAATGAACCACACAGCTGTACCATTTGAGAGATAACATAAGGTGCCAAAGAGAAATGGAGTGAAAAGGTGACATGCATATACCTCCCAAGCTCTGTTCAGTAAATGGATATGAAATTCTTGAGTTTTCTGACACACTGCTAACACTTTAATTAATTTTCATCTTTAACCAACATCTAAATATTGAGAAATTCTCGACTTTAAAAATTAAAATTTTTTACCAAAAAATTTATTTGAATCATAAATGTAAAAAGCATCTTTTGAAGATAGCAGTAATTATATGATAACCAAGGCAATAGCTGATGATTTGCTTAGAAACATATTTGGGGATTGGACCTTGATTTGTGGTAACAAAAAATGCATATAAAGCTAGATTTTTAGCTGTGCATGATCCCTTCACATAGCTTCTTCTAACCAGAGAGAAGACTCTGTTGTTCTAATAAATTTATCCCCCAGATGCTGTAGATTGAATGCCTACATCTCACCAAAATTCACTGGCTAAAACCTAACACCCAAAGTGATAGTATTTACTGTGCAGGCCTCCAGGAGGTAATTAAGCCCCAAGGACAGAGCTCTTATGAGTGAGGTGAGGGCCCTCATAGTAGGAGACCCAGCAAGCTTCCTTTCCCCTTCTGACACGAGAGGACACAGCAATAAGGAAGGCACCATCTGTGAACCAGAAAGCAGCCCTTTACAGGACACCAAATCTGTCTGTACCCTCAGCTTTAACGTTCCATTCTTCATAACTGTGAGAAACAAATTTTTCCTATTTATGAGCCACCAGTCTGTGGTAGCTTGTAATAGCAGCCTGAACAGAGTCAGACACCAGATATCTTCCACAAAATTGTTCAGTGTGCAGGAAGACAATATTATCTCCAGGTCTGTGATTGTCTGCCTGGGAAGAGACATTATACTACAGAATGGATCTTGATAAAATGGATGTTTTCAGCAAAATATAACCACACTTCTTGTTGTAATGATTGGAAAAGCAGCAGTTTTCATTCTAGTGATCAGAGACAAAGAGGCTTCACGTCTTTTAAAATTTGTTAAAGTACTGGATCTACAAGCTGAGATAATACAAGCCCACTTCAGCATGGTGGTAGAGTCATCAACACATTAAACGGCGATTACCTCTCAGATGCTTCCATCAGTGAAGTGATATCTGCTTCTTCAGAAACTACTTGTGAACACTTAATACTGAATAGTGAATATTATAGCCAACAAAACATTAAGTTCTTTTCTTCCACCAGAATAAGTACTCATTTTAACTTGAGAGGAGAATTATGATTGAACAGCATGTCCAACAGTTTTTTCGGAACTAAAATGAATTCATAGAACAGTTTCAATATTGCAACTCTACTTCTCTGCTATTCCTCAGTAATCATAATGGATTTCTAGTTTCAATCATCAAATTTAAAAGAAAGAGACAATTCTTTAGATACATCTCAAAGTAATGTAGAACCAAGCTCAACAAATACAAATTGAAATAAAAAACCACAAATAAATGTTCGTGTTTGTAGGTAAGATGAGATGGGATAATGCATTTCTTAGTAGACTCTTAAAAGCAGCTCAAATGACTCATGCTTACACAACTTAAATGACTTGTCAAACTGTAGAATGTAGAATTATCCTATCTCTTCTTGCATGCCAATATTGTGATAATAAAATAGTCTAAGTAACAATAGACTATGGAAATTTAAAATAAATCATAAAAACATAAAATTTATTGCCTTATTATTTATTTGGTTGCTGATCTTTATTAATCTATCCAGTCACTAATAAAGAATGGTTTATAAAATGAATTAAAATAACAGATGAAGGTGAGGTCACTGTTCTTATTCTACCCCATCATGAGATTATCAAAGCATGTGATAGTTTCATGTCAAAAGGACTTTGAAATAAGAATGTTAAAATCAGAATTTTCATAAGTTCACTAACAAATAAATTATAGCTGTCAAACTGTCAGAGTTGTGGCATGAAATAAATGGGTTGATTATGAGGAAGTTTTATCTTTTAGGATTCTTGTTTATTTAAAAAATTTCAACCAAGTAAACTATCAAATTTTAAGTGTCAACTTTTGTAATTACATTTTTAAATATTGAAAAATATGAAATATATCAAAATATTTAAATATTGAAGTTAAATTACATTCTTAAAAGAATGAAATTATTTTGTCCTTTTTCTTAAGTTCTCAGCATTGTCAACATTTTTTCTCACATACTATATACCCCCTTTGTCGTTGAGAGTTGTCAGGCAAAACACATATCCATCAGTGGACTTTTAAGATATTTCAATAGGAGAATTAGGCATTAGAGTAATACTTTATTGTAATTTTTATAGTAACTACTGCTATATCACTCCCCAAGAACAGCTTTCTTCAGTAAGAGAAAAATCTTCCTTTTCCCTAAAAAGAATACTTCTTAGTTTATACATATCAATAATACTTATTAGTTTATATGTATATATCCATAGTACTTACTAGTTTATGAGAAAATCCAGACTTGCTTATTTTCACAATAAGCACTATGCTATGCACTATGAGAAATTAAGATAAAATATTCTAAATGGTCTAGAAGAAGTTCTGATCTACTAGAAGAATAAATGTACATCATCAACAATAGCAACACAATGTAGAATAATAATAAAGAGACTTTGAGAAAATATTAGAAAAGGCTCTAAAAGAAAACTTCAAAATATACCAAGGATCTATTTTAGAAGCAGTGTCGCTAAGTAGAAGGAACAATATGAAAAGAGAGAAAGAAGTAAGACATTACAGATCTGCTTTAGAAAATATTTAATAACACTGTTGGATTACATGCAGAACAAATGTAAAGAATCACTATAAGAATAATATGGAAAGATATTTCTTGTTGTCCAGAATGAAGGATTTAGACATGACATTGTAGACAATAGGGACTGATTAAATAAAAGTAGGATATGATCCATGTATTGGAGGATATAGAGGGTTTTTGAGAGAGGGGCTCAGGAAAAGCTACCCTGAAACGATGACTAGACTAAGCCAGGAGGAAAGATAAATACTTGAAAACCACCTATATAGGTGTTGTAAACATTATTACTTTGGATTTATATCTTCAAAGAACTTTGGAAATATCTACACCCATTAAAGATAAGAATATGAATAAACTGAGACATTAAAAGACAAAATTGTTTAGCAAAGGTACATATTCAACTAAGACAGTAGATTAGAATCTAGTGTTTTCCCAGAGCTACATTTTAGACCATATGCTAACTCTTCAGGCACTTATCTGCTATAAAATCTACTCTCCCAAATTAACTTACATGAAAATGTTTTATTGAATTTGGTTTGGGGGGAAAAGTGTATTTTACAACTTATACCAAACATCTGGTTTAAATTTTCAGAAATCTTCTTAATTATAGCACATTATAAGGCACTATATCCTCAAAATTAATTGATTTTTTTCTCTTTGGGAATTTAAATTTTTCTCAATAGAGTTTTTCCCAAATACTCCTTCTTGCTCAATTATTCTTGACTCCACAGATAACTCTTCGCATATGGCTCCTATTTGGCATTCATTTCACGGGATGGGAACTCTGCTCTTGCCTTTCAGTATGGTAATGATCTCAGTGACACTGATTTTTTTGACGCTGTTCTTTTCACAATATTGGTGAAGTTCTGCGCTGTTGCCACAGCAGAACCGCTGATCAACATCTGTCTTTTGTTATTGTCAGTAATATCCTAATCTTCTTATTACCTGTAGGGAGAGTTCAGATATCTAGGGCATCATTGCTGGATAAGATGGCCCTGAAGTCATCCTATATTTTTCAAATACACACAATTATTAAAGAATAACATACTTAACTCTAGCCCACTATGAAGCAGACCCAAAGTGCCAATCTCATATGGTATAAACTGAAGGGAACAAAAGTGGAAAAGAAAATGATCCAGGTAAGAAAGAAAACACGGGGAAGCACCACAAGCTAAGTTGACAACAGCGTCCCAAGTAAACATATCAGGCTGGTGAATCTCATCGGAACCCTCCAGAGGAACATCAGATACTTACTATGCCAATGGTCAGATCACTCACTTGTACTTGCTGTATTATTTACAAGGAAATGAAGAGGTGCAGTTGAAATATATAGTATTTAAATGTAAAATGTTTATTACAGTAAAAGACACATTGGCATGAAGCCCCCTTTGAAATAGTCCCCGTCACTCCAAACACACTTATCTCATCATTCTTGCCCCTTTCTGAAGCAGTTCTGGAAGTCATCTTTCATGGGTGTCTTTATAAAGACTGATCATAAATGCAGGGACATAACTGTATATTTGTGCATTTCTTCTTTTAATTCTTTCGACCTTGCCTTTAATATACATCTGAAGCCATATTGCTAACTGTGTACAAATTTATCATTGATAAATTATCCTGGAGAACCTTGTTGCTCCTTATTATGACATATGATTCACAGCCAGAGCAGTGTTTCCTACCTGAAAGCAACAGCCAAGCTGATCTCATCTCACTGTGGTGGTTTTCCTTCTCTCCTGAATAGTAGACCTGCAAATCCTTCCTACTTTTGATGCCTGCAAAAAAACGTTTAATTTTTTAAAGTTTCTTTTTGAATTGTTTCTACTCGTTTTGAACAGGAAACTTAGTTTAGGACCACTTAGTCTCTCATTTCTAGAAATAACTTATCAAATGTACCCACTCCTTACTTCGCTGTATTATTCAGCTTCCTCCTGGCTGAGAAATACAATCCGACGCCCACAACCCTGGGAGGAAAAGTTTAGTGTAGCTCATGGTATGGAGGAATTCAGTTCATACTCCGCTGGTTCCCAGGCAAGAACATCACGGGAAGGGCACGCAGAGCTAAGCTGCTTGGTTCTTGCCAGCTGGAGCGCAGGGGACAGCGCGGGAAGGAATCAGGGAGCAAACCTGAGCCTTGCCCAAGGCCACGCCTCCGACCCGCGGGACACACCCAGGAGCGTGCCGACTGGTCTGCAGGGCACTCTTTAATCCAGCGAAAGGACACAGCAGGACCGAGGGTAACACCCACCATAGTTAAACGACACATTTTTTTACGGTTTTTAAAATTTTTTATTTTACTTGTACATGTTTGCAGTTCCTGTACTTTACAGTTGTCTTGGGAATGGTTACATGTACATATTACAGCTCGTTTCTTTTTCTACTAATCCTCCTCCCTCCCTCCTCCTCCAGTTCCCCTCTCCCATTCTTCATTCCTGTTGGTGTCATTTGTCTTAGCCTATGTTATGGCATGTAATGTTTACATTAATTGGGGTTACTAGGTTCCTGTGAATGGCACATCTTTACTCTGATTTCCCCTTCCTCTCCTCCTCACCTCTCGCCCTTGTTCCCTTGGACCACTTCCCTATTGCAAGAGGTCCATCCCCTTGAACCTTTCTTTCCATCCTTTATCTAAATGTAATGGAATATATATATGCCATTATAAAGAATGACAAATCTGAGACATTCGTAGGAAAATGGATGCACCTGGAAAATATAATGTTGAGTGAAGTAAACGAGACACACAAGCTGAAATACTGTATTATATCTTTCAAGTGCAGCAAAGTATAAAGAAAAAAGATACAAACTTTTTTTAAAAAAATCACTCAGCTGAAGTTCTTTGAGGGAAAATATGTACATATATATGTATTTTGAATAGGGCTTTTAGATTTTTCAGACTTAAGGCAAACAAACAATGGATTTCAAAGTACAGTTAAAAATCTAAGCTTAATGATTTGGTGATTTTCTTAAAAATTTATATTAGAGATGACTTGGCTGAAAATACTTAAAAACAGTTAATGATATCATGGCATATTTTAAGCATTTCATTCTGCTAAAAGAAGAACTAGTATAATATTCTAGAACTTCCTACTCAATACTTGTGGATTCAATACATTTTCTTAGAGAAAGAGAAAGTAAATGGTTCTTTAATAACCATTACATCTCATTGATATTTGTAAGATTTTTATTTCATGAAGTATCAGAACACTTTAATACATGTGTTAATTAGTAAGAAGGAAAAGATATACTAGACTACTATATACAATTAAGAATACAATTCTCAGTGACCCTGGGACTGAGCCTGTCTTGCCTCAAACAGCGTTAAAGTGCTCACATGAGTCCAGCACTTCCAAGAGGCACAGTGCATCTTTCTGGGCTGCTGAGCCCTGTATCTGCCCAGAGGATCACATTTAGAGAAACACGTGTTCGAAAGAGCACGGCCACAGCCCAAGGATCCAGTGGGTTCGAACACTGCCTCGGTTTCCGGAACCAGAGTCTACTGATAGGAGGAGCGCATCTGGCATGGGAACTTTTATCACCCAAGGTATCATGGTCATTTTGGGCCTCCTATTACAATTCAGACACCTTAGATCACAAACAGATCGTTACAGGGTTACCAGTGTGGAGAACTCAATTTGTAAGTTTTACTAGAGAATCCAAAAATAGCAGTTTACCTTCTTTTGTGTTTAACATTTTAAAACTATTTTACTGTAACAGCTTCCAATATAAAAAGATGGCATTATCTAATAAATATTCACACACACAATTATACTACTTTTGTGAGCCCAGTGTCACAGAGATAAAAGGTTAATAAAAGCATTGTCTAGTAAAACCCACACATAGACTAATAAAGCACAGCTATTTCCCTCCTTCACTTCTGTCATGGAAAATTTGTAAATAGTTCTCTTTGCTGACATTTCCCCAGAATCAAGAAAAAAATAATTTAAAAATTAGAAAAAAATTTAAGAAATACATTTTTAAGTTTGGCTCAAAAATAACCTCCCAAAGGCTGATGTGTTCAGGGGTAGGGCTTCTGGCAGTGATAAGGTCCTGGGCACTACCTTCATCAATGGATTAATCCTCTAGTGAGTTCACAGCTGAGGATGCTGTTACAGGTGGGGCCTGGCTGGAGAAAGTAGGTCACTGGGAGCGTGCCTTTGAAAGGGGCGTGTTTCCTTTTTTTCCAACCCTCTCTGCTTCCCAGCTGCCATAAGGTGAGCAGCTTCCCTCCACCATGCCCTTGTGCCATGATGTTTCTGCCTGCCACAGGCCTAAAAGCAATAGATCCAGCTAACCACAGACAAAAACATCTGAAACTTTGAGCTAAAATTAATTCCTTGAAGTTGCATATATCAGGTATTTTTTCCAACAATGAAAAACTGAATAAATACATATGAAGCATAACACAAAAGTATGTTAACCTTTGATAATAAGGGCTCACTGTTCCTAATAACACCTTTGTCCTAGTGATTCTGCATGTGGTATGTTGGGACTAGAAACAAGCAAAGACCCCTAAATCCAAACTCATAGTGAAAACTCCAGAGTGCAACCACATGGCACTGTGATTCAATCAGACATGAGCAGCATGGAAACATGCATACACAGGCAAAACAACATTAACCCACAGCCTCTAATGTTGGGCATTTAGAACTGGTAAGGTAGTAAGAGTAATCCTAGATGAATAAAAACTGAAAAGCATTATGGAATTAAAAAACATTTCCCCAAATAATGAAGAAATGGAATGATAGAAGCCATGATTAGAGAGGCTTCAAACACATAGCTTAGATAATAAGACTGACCTACCTAACGCAATTTTGGAAATGAAAGCTCTAGAGTGTCAAACTTACCATTTGTAAATTTGTGCCAAGATTGAAGAATGTGCTGTCAGAAAAGAAGCTCAGAACATGGCATGCTCCTCTACCCTGCCATCCTGCCTTGGAGCCAGCAGAATATGTACTGAAACCTCTATAAATTATGAGCCAAAATAATTGTTAAAATTTTGCGTGTCTAAATTGCAATTTAGATGCAATACTTGCACCCCAACAACAAAGAAAGTGACTAAGACAATCAAGGAGCTGATCAAACTTCCAAACAGTAATATTATGAGATAGGTTTTATAGGATATATATGTGTGTGTGTGTGTGTGTGTGTGTGTGTGTGCGCGTGTGTGTGTATGAAGACAGGTTATATAGGTTAGGGTTAAGATGATGCCAAAGGATTAATATTTTGCAGCAATATTTTCTCCTACACAGTAAGGCTAAGCAGACCAAAACAAACCACAAGAGAAGTTAGTCTGCCTCAATTGACTCCACCTCTTTCATAGACTCACTCTGTCTTATACCATACTCTCTTAAATACCCAATTTCTCCATTGGACCCATTCATCAAGAGATACCCTTGTTATAGGGGGAGAGGATTTTTTTTCCTGGTTGATACCAAATTACATTTTATCTCCTTACTGTAAAATGTCCCATGCCATACAACATTCCCTTCCAATCAACTATTCTGTTGCATTTTCCCAAGACTTCAGTGTCGAGCAACTAATTTTAAAAAGATGTATTGCAACTTGTAGAGAGATGTATATTTACACAGTGACATGCAGATATTCACACTTCAGCCCAAAGGAATGAATATACTATGATGTAATTTCAGATATAGAAACATGTTTTTAAGGGAAGTCTTTTACGGCTTTTTCCTGATCCATCAATGCATATGATTGAGACCAACACATAACCTCATGGAGCTTACTGATCTGCATTTCTTCCTCACATTTTTATGTCTTAAAAGTTATGCATCTGTGTGAAATATCTTGCTGAATTCCTGAAGAGTTAGTGATAAAATCTCTGTTGCTTTCTGCAAGATGCTATTTCTATCTCTAATTACTCATCCAAGAAAGAAACATCTGTTGTTGCTCATTACCATTTTCTGCTCACTTTCTTATAGCCTTTATATATTTTGAAAGTATCTTGGATTATGTTGTTACATTTTCTAATATTTTTCATAGCAGTGAATAAGACTTGCTAAAAAAAAAACCAATCAAAATCGAGCCACAAAATATCCAGAGACAACTAGCAGTGAGCTCTTTTTCTTTTTCTTTTTCTTTTTCTTTTTTTTTTTTTTTGCCTTGGATCATTATTAATTCTGCTGCATTTTTTTAATTCTTTTATTGGTACATTTTAGGTATACAATACGTTTACATTTATCATTGGGTACTTGTACCTGTGCATGATGTATCTTAGTTCTTATTTTTTTCCCCATTACCTGTGCGCCCTTCACCCTTCCACCCTTCCCTATTTACATAGATTTCATTTCCATTTTTTTTCTTTTCTCATAATTTTTCTTTTCCCTTCTTCCCTTTCCCCTTCCCCTCCCACCACCCCTACACCTTTGGACCTTTTCCTATTTCAGATTATCAATTATTCATTTTATTTATTTTAATCCTTATTTACACTTTCAGTTTCTCGCACTAGTCTGCTGCATTTTTAAAAATTAAAAATCTAGTCTCTCCTTTAAACTAGGACATTGGCAAACTTATTACCTTATCTTATCATGAATTCTGTGATTTCATTTTTTAAGAGAGATAGACTCATTTCTATTGGGAAAGGCTACATACCAATTCTCAATACAGTATACTACCATTGGAGAAAATATGTACTAAAGAAACAGTGAAAAATACTATTTTTTACATTTTACCCAAATATAATAAGAGGGCCAATTCTATAAAATATGCATTAAAAGATATCTCAACTATCAACTATGAACTATACCTTTGTTTTCTATTTGCGTGAGTAGCTTCTGTAGTACTTAGAGATTCAAATTCTCAAAGCATTAGTCTGATATTCTTCCACTTCCATGGGAATATTTAATACATTTACATTGCCTCACATTTAAGAATTTCCATATTTTACCCTTAATATGATAATCTTCAACAATTCCTTTATAGACACTTTTATTCTAAATCAAATCAATGAATTTTTTGTGTTGTTTTCCAAATGCACCATTTAATTGCTTCATCCGTTTTTGTAATCAATTGTTTTGTTGCAGTAAAATTTACCCATAGTGAAATGAAAAGATCATGACCAATTTGACAAATTTTAAAATGCAATATGCACCCATGAAATCATCATTCCAAGGGAAATACAGAACATTCTCATCACGCCCAAAAGCTGCTGTCAGGCTCTGATCCAGTTATTTTTCACCTGCCAGAGGCAATTATCACTCTGATTTCTATCACTATGTATTAGATCGCCCATTCTTAATCTTCCTATGAACGGCATCATGCTATTTAGTTGTACCCTTGTGGTTGCCTCAATGTCCTGAATCTATTCAAAACATTCACCTTCTACCGGTCACTTTGACTTTAGGAAAGAGCCAGAAGTCACATAGTGCCCTGTCCCATGAATAAGGTGGATGAGGACACACCCTAATGATTTTCCCAGCCAGCCTCTCCACTGGATGGCACTAGGCAGCTACATTCATCATATTTTTTTTATCACACCACTTAAAGAAAATCATGAAAGAGAACTTCCAGAACTGCTTTAGAAACTAGCAAAAATGATGGGAAAATTGTGTTAGAAGCCAAGGGGGAGTATTTTGAGGGAGATTAATGGCAGCATATCTTTTATTAATATAAATTTTTAAATTGAAATATTCACCATATTATTTTGATCACCACTTGTAGCTATGCTGTTTCTTGTATTAATAGTTGTTTTTTAATTATTTAATTATATTCCATTATATGTTATAATTATTTACTAATTCTTATATTTGATGAACATTTGAAACATTTCCAAATCAGGCCTTTTTAAATAAAAGCATTCCAAATGTCCTTGTTTCACCCACATTTGTGGAGTGAAATCACTGTAGTGCCAAAGATCCCACCAAAAACAAGTAGAAAATCAAGATTAAATGCAAAAGTTATATTCTTAATAGCATCAAAGAGTTGCAGAGGGAGGGAGAATGATGTTAAAGAAATCTGAGAATTTGTAACCACTTTTTCCATTCCCAACTGAGGGCTAGAGACAATGGATATGGACTTGGCATAAGCAGAGGGCTACTGCTCCAGGACAGACAGCAAAGCTGTTGGCATTTACACAGGCTTGTGACAGAATTCGAGAGTGGATAGAATGCTGGGTTCCTCTTAAAAAACTTGCTTTCCAAATCCTAACACTGTGCAGTGTAGAAGCTAAAAGACTGAGCAGCAAAACCATGCAAAACAAAATTTCTCACCATCTAGCAGCACTGTAGAGACAAAGATGCACAAATCTTTGGAGTGGTCCTCTAATACATGACTCCTGAAAAAAGTAAAATATCACAATCTGTAGGCACAAGGGCCCTAAGGTGGATATCTCTGCATAAGTAGAGCAAAATTTCTCATTTCCTTGATAGAGTACAGAGCCCTGCCAAGCTCTCGGGTGAAAACCCCAGAGACTCATGCACTGGAATAGGTGCACACTTGAGACAGGCTGAGCCCCACAGAGCTGTAAGCCTCACACCATCCCAGTATCTAATGGGCTCTCAGCCCCATTCCATGGGCATGGCAGAGAAGAGCACTCTTTGTGGAAGAAGCATAAACACCACCTGCATCCTTTACAGATCCTTATTCTTAATGTCCAGCAGTCAGTCAAAATGTGTTATCCATGGCAAGATACAAAACCATGTGAACAATAACCAAGAGGAAAAAATCAGACCAGTGAAGAAGAACCCCATCAGGGATCCATCTATTTTAGCTATCAATAATTTTTAAAATACTTATTAATAAATTATGAAAACTGTAGTTAACTCTGATAATTTTATGTTGCCTCAATAGACACTTTGACTAAAAGTCAGACATTCTCATACCAGAAGCAGGGGTCAGTCACCCCAGAGTGTCTCCAGTTCTCTACCTCTTCCCAGGTCCTCAAGGTGGTCTATCCAGAAATGGCTACTTCCTCAGGCAACTTCCTCCTGATGACCATTTGCCTATAGGACAGCTGGATACCGCCTACTTGACTGGCCCTGCTCACCCTCACACCCTTCTCAGTCACTGGCACTCATGCCTGCTTGCTTTAAACTCGCTAATTAAATCTCCCCATGGGAAACCTATTTAGATAAAACCATAAACCCAATACAATATTCCTCACTTATCAGTAGTTTCACTTTCTGTGATTTCGGTCATCTGTGGTTAAACATAGTCTGGAAATATTAGTGAAAAATTCCAAAAGTAAACAACTTACAAATTTGAAATTGCACACCACTGTGGGTAGTGAGATGAAACCTCACAATGTTCTGCTCTCCCAGGACATGAATCATCTCTTGTGCACAGTGTCATGTAACTTGCCCATTAGCCCCTTAATAGCCATGTTGGTTCTCAGATCAGCTGCCATGTGCTGCAGAGCTGTGTTTAGGTATCATTAAGTTGTAGCCTGTGGTACAATACCTCAGTCATTCACCTCATCTCATCTCATCACATGGATATTGTATTCTCTCACATCATCATGAAAAGGGTGATTAAAGGACACTATGATATTTTGAGAGACTATATTTACCTAACTTTTATTATGGTATATTGTTATAATTCTTCTATTTCATTATTAGTATGGTTAATCCCTTTGTGTTCCTACTTTATGAATGAAATTTTGTCATAGGTATGTATAAGGGGAAAAAGTTTGTAGGGGTCAGACCTATGCACATTTTTAGACACCCACTGGGGCCTTGAAATGTATACCCAGTGGATAAGGGGGGCTACTGTGAAAGCACTGGCCCACAGGTTTCTCATTCTCTCTTTTTCTCTCCATGTGGCCCCTGACCTCCATGTGTGTGGCCTCTGTGTACAGTGTACATACCTCCTCAAGAGCTGTGAGAAATAAAACATTTATTTCCATTTTATGTTTCCTCTAATCACAGTAAGTTTTCACTCCAAATTAGAGATCCTAAACTCCAATGCAGAGAACATATGAAAAGATGAAGAATTTTACCAGAGAACTTGAATCTTTGAAAAAGAAATGAGTTGATAGTTTAGTACCAAAAAGAAAGACAGTATGTGAAATTATAAAGAGGAAGTTGATAGATCCACAGAAGACAAGGTGAAGAAAGGGTACAGGAGGTCTCTACAAAATGTTCAAACCAAAGCATACTGTCTTAGTCAGTTTTTGGTGCTCTAACAGAATACCTGAGACTGGGTACTCTATAAAGGAAAGAAGTTTATTTAGATTTTCATTTAGCTTAGGATTTGGGGGCTGAAAGTCTAAGACCAGGTGGCTGCATCCGATTGGACTCTACGTCACCATATGACAGAGAGAGCATCCCTGGGCAGGACCCACACTAGGAAGGTCACATGGCCAGGAAGAAAGCATGAGACTGGAGAGCAACCAAGGCCACTCTTTTATGATAACTCACTGTGGAAGGAGCTCACTCAGTTCTCCAAGAACCACAGGGAAAGGGAGCTAATCCCTTCCCAAAGTGATGTTCAAATGATCTGTCTTCTGCTAGGTCCTGCCACCTCTCAGTACCACCACTATGGGGACCAACCTTCCAACACACAAACCTTTGGGGGACAAACCATATCCACATCATAGCAGAGAGAGAGACACACATGTCTAAGATAAATATCAGATAGAATTAGAATGCATGAATGCATATCATATATAATTTGTAGTCATGTGTGAAAAAGAGAGGGAATGATAAATAAGCAATATTTATGATAATAGATGTTTATGTGTATGTTCTAAAACTGATAAATGAACAAACTCAAGAAGTTCTACAATTCCAATCAGATACATACAAAGTACCATACTAAAGTTATCCCAAAGCTTTCTAAAGGCAAATGCAAAGTAAATGTGTTTAAAAAGCATCAAGAAATATGACATGAAAAGCTCCAACAATAAAAGTGAGATTTAACTTTCTACAAGAAATTATAGATGCCAGAAAACAATGAAATAACATTTTTAATGCTGGAAAAAATAGGTGCCAACAAAGACTTCTGTGTGCAGAAAAAATATTCTTCAAAAACAAAGACAATCCATCTTTAGATAAAAACTTAGAACGGTCAATATTATATTAAGGATATACTAACGGATTTCTTCAGGTAGAAGGAAAATAATGACAGAGGAAAACATGAAACTGCATAAATTAATGAATAAATAATGGATAAATGAAGGTAAATCTAAATGATTATTGTGTTAACGAATGTACAGCCTCAGAGGGGTTTTTTTCGTTTTCTCTTTTTTTTACGTTCCTTCTCTTTTTTTTTTTTTTTGCACTTTATTAAATTCTTTTATTGGTACATTGTAGGTATACAACACAATTACATTTCTCATTGGGAATTGTACCTTTACAT